>JZLH01S0086219.1:955-11808 GCA_001188425.1 Eucidaris tribuloides | reverse complement strand
AATATACCCGATGAATCCGGTGCAATATTTCACTAGGAAATGTACCGCCGGCACCACTGTAGAAATCTTACCGCCGATCCAAACAATTGAAATCCTTCCAGAAATACTACCCCCTCAGGAAATCTTACCGAGTCGATATCGGTAAGGTATGTAGACGCCAATTCCAGTCGTTATAATGCATCGATCAGAGCGTAATATAAGACGCCAATCCAGTCTTTATCAAACGCTAACAATACTATTCATCAAAATGACATTGGTAATACAAGCAAATAATGAATGATTTATTACTTCAGGTATTATATTCACTAGTATATTTACACCCAATGATAAACAAATGTAATTAGTCCAATAATGATATGATAATGATAAATGATAATAATAATGATATGATAATGCTAATATAATAATAATGATTATGATAATGCATAATGATGGATGATAAAGATGGATCAAGATGTGATAATGATGATGATATTATGCATATGTATGAAGTATGATGATCATGTATGATAATATGTTGTATAATGATAAATGATGATGATAATGATGATGATGCATGAAATAATAATAATGATAATAGATAATAAATAGCAGTGTTGCAGCAGTAGTGCACCAGTAGTTAGTAGTACATGCCGTTGCTCCCTTTCTCTCTTTTCGGATTTACGATTTATGAAATGGTTGATCAGAAATGTAGTCAATGCCTCCCCACCCCACCCCAAAAGAAAAAAAACTGCCCACCGCCCTCGGTAATAGTAGCATAATTAGTAAGTGAAAGGGAAATCCTAAAATTACTTTGTGTGGCATTGCATTAAAATGATGAAAAATAAATAAAATAAATAAAAAATAAATAAATAAATAAATAAATAATACCATGAAAAAAATGAATAATATAAAATACATAAATTAATAATAAATAACATTAAAAATATTATAAACAGTAATTTATATTACGTACCATGGGAATCCCGCCCCCTCCACCCACACATGCGACTGGGAAAATCTGTTTAGAAAAAAGAAATCAGACGGCCAATTACAGTATGCAATTATATATCAATCGACGACAATGGATGCGCTGGTTTTCAAATTTTGTATATACCCTATTTGGGGAGGTGGCGAATTTATGATATCCATTGAAACAAATTCATTGATAAATGGGTGAATGCTCAATTTATTAATCCCAAAGTGGCACTTACTTCGTACATCAGCACAAATCCAAATATCAGAACAGACAACACTAATTCATAAGAAACATACATTACTCTCAAAACATGATATAACTCTAGCTTCACAATATCTGAAACAAGAAAGAGAATCCACAATGAACACACATTGCATTTAAGCATTTATTATTCACTCGACCAAATCTGAGGGTAATAAATACAACAGATAAATCAAATGCTCTTAGATATTTAATTTATTCTTAAATATAGAAAACCTCAGTTTGATAAAAACTATTTCAATGAGAAATGCATTAAATCTCACTTTAACTAAACTTCGCAGCACAAGTAGCTCAATTTTGCAAGAACAAGTGAACGTATACTACCAAGCAATTGAAACTATTATTTTTCATAATCTAATGTCCTTAATTTAACTATTGTCAGATGCAAAGTAAAATACATGTATACTATATGCAGTGTTATCTTTCACAAATACATGAGATTAGAACCAAGACATTGTCCTTTACAGAAATCATGTCTTAGCCAACTGCCCAAACTTTGAGGAAGGGGAGATAACAGTACGTGGATGTCAGTGTCAGATTTTGTTCTTTGAATTATGGAAAGTCTCCAGATTTACCTCCCTACCCCTCCCCCAAAAAGGCAATATTAATTATAAATTGATAAATAATATCAGAAAACAGAATTCTACATGATGCGTATATATTAAACTGAGATAAACGAATCAAATCCACCCATGATTAAAGTGAGTTATAAATAATCAATAATGTGCATTTCATAAATCTGCTACGAACATAACTTAAAATATGTTAACTTAAATTTTCACTGTATCACTGCGCTTTAAACTTTACGTGTACCGCTTGCAGTCTGTTTATGGCTCACATAAAAATTTACAAACCCTACAAAGTTTCTGTGAGAATAAGTCTTTAAATCACAGAAAAAATAAAATGCATAATGAAAAATGGTAACTTACGACCTTTGCCACACTTGCCTTTAAGCTAAAATCTAATCAAATCTAATTTTAACACAATTTCAATTTGCGTTTTAAACATTCAACAATTTATCACACGAACCAATGACAGACAACACAAGTAAAACCAATGATTATGACCCCTATTCAACGCTTTCCAGTAGGGTTTTTATAGGACTGGCTGGTCTACTGTTCAGTACCATAGTAGTACTGACAACCATGACAACTGCCATACTTATCGCTCAAAAAATCAGATTAGCATTTGTAGTTCACTTTTACACTTGTTTTCACATGAACAGATTGCGTGAATTTCTGCTTATTGCATCAAATTTCGTGATGCAATGACAATAAATTGGATCATGGAGGTAGAAGAGATTGGATGTAGTTTGATCAGTATTAGTTCCTCATGCCAAGTTTTCGGAAATAAGTTTGAAGATTATATCCAGAGGAAGAAGTGCGAATTCAATAACTCCAAATATAAATTAGAGGCATCTATGCAACCAAGATATTCACATCACTGACTAAATGACACGGCGAAAAGAAAATCATCACTATGACCCATAATGTATCATCAAGACTATGCAAATTTATGCATGCAGGCAAATAACAATAAGATCCACTGGTCAATCAACTAGTTTGCATCCTTGGTAGGTGACCCATACGATAGTACCACGTTCTGTATTCATTTTCATACGATGGCTTTCCTATAAGTTAACTCCTAGTGTCATTGAATCCATCAAAACTTACGCAAACTCACGAAGCAATAGAAGTAACTGTCATGGAGGTCATTCTTTTAAGCCAGAAATTATTTCTTGTTTCACCAATTGCTTCAAGACTGTAAATAAAAATACAAATCAACAGAAATGTAAAATAAATTAAGATATTATCGGTTACATAATGTTCTTTACGATGGTAATATGAAATAGGTTGAGCAAATTTATGTATAAGGGTATGGAGGAATGAAAAAAAAATTGAGAGAAATAAGTATTTTTTTAAATTATTAGTACTTACCCACACATAAAAATGCTGAGAAATTGATTCGATTGTAATGCTCGCCAATATCTACTATGCAATATTTAAAACTATTACCAAAAATGACAAAATATTCAACCATTTTTTTCAATAATTTTTTTTTATTTTGTTCGATCGAAAACATTTTTTTTTTCAAATCAATGATTAATTGAATCTGCTAACTGTTCGAAAAATTTTATTTTGTACATTTTTCACAGTGATAAGCACATGCAAAACATGATATAAAATATATTCATAAATTGAGGGTTTCTTGTTTCCAATAGTACCTAACTACTGTTCCACTGCAAATGACTTCAGCCTGGTTGAAGTAAAACTTACATGATTTAATTTGTTTTCTCTCGTCTAGATACTACTAAATCAACCAGACAGCGTCAAACATCATAATCATATACAGATGATTCCAACTCAGTAGATTCTGCCAAGAACTGTATGACAATTCGAGAAGCCCCTATCATCAGCCAGCGTAACGAAACTCTTCTCCGCGACAGAAGCTCCGCCGCCGCACAAGGCCCGAACCGTTAAAGTTACTCAATCACGAATGATGAGATAGAACAATATTCTGCCTGATGATTGATGAATTATCGGCTTTTAATATAGCATAGATTCATACTACAGTCTACATTTGTAAGATATTTTTGCTCATAATTTTGAATTCTTAGTATTCCTACAAATTACTACTAAGTTAACGTCTTATACCCTTTCACGAGTCGCCGCGATTTCTGTAGCTGTCCGCTACATCGTCATCGGCGACGACAGCGCAGCGGGGCGCGAATACAAGTATAGTGTTCGCGTTCACGCACTCGCACGCCGTCGCCTGACCGGTACGGGACATTCCTTGCGTCGGGTGTATTCCTCCCGGTATATTTACTGTCCGTCGGGAGTATTATCCTGGCGGTCGTATTTCCTATTACACGGGCGTACAGATCTGAATGGCAGTTATGAGTTTAATCAACTATTTGTGTAACTTCTGATCTGTTTTATCACCTGAGGAAGAAACTATTATATTTTATGTTTCTGACCTCCTTAATGCAGTTTCATAATCTCCGCTTTGGGTCAGTTTAATTACAATCAGGTGAAATCAATTCTGCTGTGTAAAATGATATAGAACAAATGATTATAGAACGCACAAGTATATATTAAAGTTTATTTAAAAGATATCACGAATTGCATTTAAATGAAAAATTATGCCCTAATACCATCATGTTATGTTTCGGGTACAAACAAGTAAGTATTAATTTAGAATCCGAGATCTTTTCTATGCTGATATGATGAGATATTAATAATAATAATAATAATAATAATATAATAAAATAATATTATACTTACTACTATACTACCTACTAATAATAATATAATAATAATAATAATATTAATAATAATACCAAGTAATGATAATACATATAATAATATAATATAATAATAATAATAATAATAATAATAATTATAAAATATAATATAATAAATAATAATAATAATAATAATGATACCACTCTACTACTACTTATACTACTACTTACTAACTACTAATACCACTACACTACTGCCTCTACTGCTACTACTACTATAATACTACTACTATACTACCCTAATAATATAATAATTAACGTAATAAGAATTGAAGAAAAAATTGCGAAATTGAAATTCGTTATGAGCAAAGTTAACTCTACGTCTACCCACAGGGTAGCGTCTCCAGTGACAAACATTTTCTCCAAAAGCCCTGATTTTTATTTTTGCCTGTTTCCACCACTGCAGTCCCATTTCCTAGACTAATGTACGGAACAGCAACGTGAAATCGCCCTTGATAACGACTAGCAATTGTGCGTGGCTGAGAATCGAAACCGAGTCTCAATTCTTGAAAGGATAGATGAACAATCCAATAACGTAGGGGCCTATTTGAGAGAGATCGCTTGTACGGCTAGACGGCAACGGGACCGGAGTATTTCCGTTATTGAAAATTAGCTCCAAACGCGCATTTGGTCTTTACCACGAGCCGTAGACAGTCAGTCCTCAGCGTAGCTATACGCGCGGTAAGGCCATTAATTCAATAAATGATATTTCGGTTTACCTTGGGCTGTATAACGCAACAAAATGTATCATTTGCAGGAAATAATTTCAAAAGAATTCAATCTAATGTCAATCTTTAATTTGTTTGTGAAAGAATGATAGAATATCCATCGAAAATAAAGAACACAAAAAATTCCTTAACAAACTTTTTAATGGGTTTATTGGCAATGATTAATATCATTTACCTCTTTACAATTTTGACATAAAGTGAAGGGAAATATAATACCTTTTCAAGAATGACCTTGATCATATTAAAATATTCCGGTCTAGTTTAAGCAAACATATACGTACTGACTGCTGACTAGATTCAATTTCGCGTATATTATTAGGTAAATTCACGTTTTACTGATTGCGGCCTGCCAGTGTTGTCTCGCCAGACGCGCCTATTGACCAATGGCGCAGTCGCATTCACGCCGAGTGCAGACACGAGCGAAATACGTGTAGGGTTAGCGCACCTGGAACTTATGAGAAAAACTATCATTATTCCATGCTAAAATACTTCGTTTCCCGTCAACGATAAATATCATTGTTACATGTACTTAAATTGAAAGTCTAGTTATCAAAACCGAAGCTCCGAATATTTATATAGGCCTAACAGCCATCCAGTAATATTGACAGTAATTGAGTTTGTTAACCACCCTTCCAAAATGGGGGAGATGACCAATCCCCCATGAAAATTGAAAAGGGGGCGATTTAAAGTCAAGATTCTTACCGTTTCCTTATTAGAATAACTTGAATTGGTTTTCATCTTAAAACATTTTAACTATCAAAATCCGTCCGACGATTTTTTGAAAACTTTTCTCTATTTTAAGCGGATCACGACCCGGAACATCAAAATAGACGCGATTTTATGTTCATTTCCCTGTTAAACGGATTCCGCGCTTCGGAGCAGCATGCCGTAAGTTTTTCAATATGTGTCACAAATTTCAAAATTCGGGCCAGTTCGTTCTAAAGAAAAATGAAATCCGAAAAAGGAAGAAGATATGTTTTGTATTCAAATAATTGTAGAATTACACAATGCTCTTTAAATCTTCTATGTATTTCATCGTATTTATTATGATGTTCTCCATTTTCTCAACAAACGTAAATACCGGTGATGAGCATAGTGAGTAAACAATTCACAGGCTTATAAAGAAATTTCTCCAATAGTCCCTGATATACGTTCGCGCTAGGAAGCCTCACTATTTATGAAAGACACAGACATTTAAATATACGTGAAATACAAAGAATTGGTTTACCTGTCTGTATGTTCCATAAACCTGAATTCATAAAGAGAAACTTCACATTAGTATATACTTAAAAAAAAACGTTTAGTGTATGCCTTCTTGTACTTAAATAGGCCTAAATTTTCTTTTGGGATAGCCTCTTATTATGCTATATCAGCAAATTATTCACTACAGCTAACATTCGTGATAACAGTTTTGCTAGCAGTAAGATGCGGCATTCCACATAATTAACCCCTGTCTTTACTCTGATGAAGATAATGATTTAGGTGTATCCGTCTTTTAGCTCATTAGTCTCTTATACTGTGTCGTGATCCCATACGTGTAATGTCATTTCCGGTGTTGCCGATGTTATCCCTAAAGTAAAATTATACAGTCCGAAAAGTATATATTCTTTATGGTAATTGCCAGTAAGGTCATGTGTTTATTACGTGGTGTTGTCTGTGTGTGTCTCTCTCTCTCTGTGACCGTGCTATTTGTGTGGTATGTGTGTGGCGTCGTCTTAATACCCGCGACGGCTGTCCTTGTGGGTTCCTGGTGTGTACTCGCGCGTGTCTGATTATGACAGCACCATTTAATTAGTGTGCACGAATTAGAGTATTGTGCACTCTTGTTCCATAATACTGGTTTCGAGATTGGACAGTTACATTGATGATGGAACACACGCTTTACTGAGTTTAAACAGGATTACATCTCTGTTTTAAAAACTTAACCATTTGCTATAGGCCATCATTTATTTAAATATATTATAAACCCAGGATCCTTTCTGGCTTCCATATGTTTATGAGCTTAACAGATTATTCGTATTAATCTGCGTGTCCGAACATTAGGCTTACACCTGTGTCTACTTTTAGATAATAGTAAATGGGGTAATGGCGATATCATCAATCTGTCGAAAGTACGTCGATTTTCATCACCTGAGTCCCGTAATAACAGTTAACCCGTCTTGTTCGCCATATAGTCCTCATCTCTCGCTTTCTTACTGTCGGCGTTGCGGAGTTCGAGCAGTGTGTGTGAACAATGTGGTGTATTCTGTGTGATTGTGTTTCTTACAAGAAGGGAAAGAGTATTCCACTCGCCAGTGCATACTGTATATCTTTCTACCCATCTCAACCCTGGTCCAACTTTTGTGTGCGGTTCCATGTACAAGTCGCCTACAACGTTCGGGGTTGTTTAAAGCATTCGGGACTGTTTTTGCAGTCCAGAGAACCTATCCTAGTTCTCTACTGCTAAAACCTAGATCGTGTTTCGATCATCGGCACTTCGATTATATCGCTTCGTAACGCCAAAACTGATCGCTACTTGTTCCTTCAACCATACCTGCTTGCCGAGTAACGACGTATTTTCACTACCTGGAACCATCCACGTTGGGTTATCAGAGCTATCAATATACCGGGGTTGTACTGCCCAATTTAGAGAGACCCTCATCAATCACTTCTCTTTCGCAATGCTGATTGATATTTTGATACCGATATGGTTATCATTTACGTGATCTACGCCGGATCTGTATAGCACGAAAAACAGCTAACCGTGTTGCCAATGAAAGAGATATACGATAGACTAGGAAATTCAAAATTCTGAGAAGTTCACCCGCATGCGAAAGGCTGCTAGTATTTATTCGAGCAAGGAAAATCGTCCTATCGTTCTGATCACCCTTGCTATATTTTATTGTGGGCCATTCACGACGTCGCTGTTAATCGCTTGTGGGGGGCATCTGGATCGATAATAGTCGTTTCTAGTCAAGCTTGTCCGCCTGGCTCGTAGTGGCCAGCATTGTGCGCAACACTTCTAATTTATTCTGTTATGCAGAGAAGTTATCGCAAGTGTTATGGATATTATGGTGGCATGTTAGTTTAACATAAAATTAACTCATGATATAAACATTCGTTTCCTTTTAAAAAAAAAAATCTGGGCTAACATATTACATCTCCAGTGTCTCGATAGGTACTACAAGAGAAAGACCTGAAAAATTTATTCAAGTATATTTAGTGCGTTAAATAAAGTGAAAAATCGTATAGTTGACCGAATTTTCACCTGCCCAGTTCTTCCATGATCTTTTACTGTTTGGTAATTTAGGCTTATTTTTCTACCGATATCGTCGAGTTATTAATTGTTTATTCATTCAATCTGCTCAGTGGCCCAGCAACATTTCCAAACTTTGTATTCTAGTGGTGTTTGTGGTTCATTCAAAACACTATAAGCGTATAGCTCAGATAGCAATTTTTTTCTTATTTTGCAGCCATCCACACGTAGCCTCTGTCTTTAAATACAATGGTGTTGTTGTGTTGTGTGTGTGGGTGTGTGTGTGGTGTGTGGTGTGTTGTTGTGTTGTGTGTGTGTGAGAGAGTTGTGTGTTCAGTTGTGTTGTGCGTATAGAATGTTCCGTGGAGATGTTTGTGTTGGTGATGTTGATGGTAGTTGTGTGCTGGTGTGGGAGTCTTTGAGTCCGGTAAAGAAGGACAAATAAATAGCATTGTATTTTTTTTAGTAAGGGATACGTGCTCTTTTTATATTCTAATAGATTCCATTAAATAAATCTGATATACTCGTACCAAAAACGTATATTGTTTTAAAGTGTGTTGTGTCGTGTGATGTGTTATGGTTATAGTGTGTGACCGTGACGTGCGTTGTGCATGTGTTGTGTGGCCTGTTGCTGAGTTGTGTGGGTGTGTGATGTGTGTGTGTGGGTGTGGGGTGTGGGTGGTGTGTGTGTGTTGTGTGATGATGGGGGTGTGTTGTGTGTGGGATGTGTGTCATGTGAAGCGAATATTGTTTTGCGGAGATTTTTAAACAGCAATTAAACCAGCAATAAAACAAGTCATTAAACACAATTTATTCTAAACATCAATGTTCATTCGTTACCAAGAAAATATGCAATGAAAGTTTGTCAATAATCGGCCTTACAACTTAAATACTATACATTTAGATTAATATAAAGATTTGTACTGTAAATTGGCCAACTTTCCTTTTGTTGATAACGAGTGTAGAACTTCTACTATGTTTGATACACTCATGCTCCTAATTATGATAAGCTATTTTAGAGAAATTTTAGAAAGTTGCCATTTTTCTGTCAAACGGATTCTGGCAATTAACCAGGTGAACAATTCTAATCTAAGTATTTCAGAATGCTGGACACTGCACTTTGTAGCGTCTGACTTACTAAAACTGAAAATTGTATATAAATGCGGATCAGCTTTCTGTTGTGGATCACGTGGTGTTACCTTATAATTAGATTGCAAATCATCTGAGTAATATTACCCAATAAATGAATTCACCAAACTTTATGCCAGTTTTCCGTGTTAGTTTTTTATTATTTATTAATCTTTTAATGATTTTTAGATTTATATTTTTAAAAAAAATTATAATTGTTATCGCCGCAAAGGTATTTTGGTTTTTACTGATATCTCATTGGAGATCCAAAAATAAGTTCACATGCATTTGGGAATAAACTAAGGAAGGGATCTCGAATTTTGAAGATAGAAAAAGGAATAAGTGATCAAATTATTCATAATTCAGAGCCATGAAATTTACATTAATATTCATGTTCTGAATATCGTTAACGCGGTGAGGAATTCTTTATCAAGTAACAGCGAGGAGAGTAAACCAATGATGTGAATTCACCTGCAAGATATGGAATTAATTTGTTGTACCACACCGGCCCCTTGAGCAAGCATGACTAAACTTCGAGCAATTCTAGTGCTTATTGGCGTGGTGTTCGTTACTACATCAGCAGGACGAGAGATATCGCGACAGACCAATGCGGTTCGCACAGGTAAATTAGTTATTCGCTCGAAGAAAATGTATGTCTCCATAGGTGTCCGCTTTTCCCTCAGATATTTCTTTCTTTCTTTTTCTTTACTCATGAAAAGGCATTCCTGTTGAACAAATATGACCGAATCAAATTAAAGCATGCAGAATTCTTATTCACTTGGAATACTGTGTGCTGAGACGATATAACTCTTTACTTGGAAGCAATCATTCCTATCTTTACAATTGATCACCTGTAAATTTAAGACAGATATTGTATCGATTTGAATCAACAGCAATTGTTTTTAGTAATCGCTGAACATGCCGTTTCAGGCACCTTCACTTGCAAATAAAGGTAAGTTTTAAATGTCCTATGGTAAAAAAAAACTATTAAAAAATGGGTAATCAACATCTTGTAGAGTATTCTCTCATTTAGAATTCCAATCTGATTCCATTCTCGATGCGAGTTTTAGGTTTCGAGTTACTCACTAAAATAAAAACTGTTCGGGAACGCCCATATTTTTTTTTTGGGGGGGGGGCTGATATGCAAAAAATTGATGGTAGAAAAATTGATGGTAACATGTGTGGTTTAAATTTCAAGTGCCAAAAGTTATAAACTACTTAAATCTCTCTATTTCGTAC
>JZLH01S0086218.1:3889-15855 GCA_001188425.1 Eucidaris tribuloides | reverse complement strand
TTCCTATGTAACGACATTTTCCATTAGACGCCGTACAGGATTAACTCATACTTTAGGTCTTTCCAAAGGGTTTGTTAAAATTTCAACTCAGCACATTATTCATAAGAAATTTTACCATTATTTATTAAATTATATTCCATTTCCAATATGTAACGTTAAAACAGCCACAACCCACACTTTTCAATAAGATCCAACACAACATGCATCATTTGTGTCTTTTCCATTCAAAGAAAGGAACTTCACTCATAGCTGCCATTTTGATGTGCTTATAACGCTGAGTGTTTGCAAACACAGGGAGGAAAAGAGGACCTTAATCTGAACAGAAAATATCTAAATTTTATAAATGTGCCCACCCCTGAAACCCTCCATCCTGTTTCAATGAAGCATTGAACATGCAGTGAAAATGCCTTAGAAATGCGGGACGAATTGCCCGAGTACTGCGGACCGTCACAGTTGGCTTGATTACCGCAATTCTGTCAGCCCTCTGCCGAGCGCGCTTATGCAAAAACTTATTATTACCGTCCCCTCAGTATCTAATGCCCATTTCAAATACTCTGGTCTCGAGTTATCGAATGGTGAAGCTCTCGGTGAAGTTTTTTTTCAACGTCCTTTTATAACAGATTCGAGAATGCCCGAACCATCGCAATACTGATTGCTGATTTTGGTCACACCAAATCTGGTGCTGACTACGTCATTGCTGGGCAGTTTTCTGTTTGCAATCTATCCAGCGGACATTCTAAGTTGCAGAGGTGCCAAACACGCAGGGCCCGTGCAACGGTGCGCAATCACTGCTATAATTTGCTGCAACCTATTGACCTTTCATTAGGATTTCTTCTGAGTTTCACCATAACTGACCTTTCAAACAAACTGTCACCTAGTGTGTTCGCCATTGAATTATCGTGTTTTCACCCTAGACCATTTGAGGGTAACTGTTTTGTAAAGTATCGTTTCCCTGTAGTTCAACCATATTGCCTCTTTGCAAAAAGAGTTTCAACTGTGGCGTGTCAACGGCGCTACACAGGAGACTCCTCTGAAAATTTGCTCTGTTTGAAAGGGTTAAAATGCGCCATACAGAAGATATTTACCATATTTTGAAATCATGTTTAAGACATTTTGAACAGCTGCTTGGTAACAATAATGTAAATATCGTCAACAAGAATTTGCCCTGTAGGTAGAGCGGATAAGCAGCCAAAATCAGCGAGGAATTGTTGCAAAATTTGACTAAAGCATGAAAACTTTCTCACCAGTGTTAGTTACATTGCCATCAAGCTTTATTTTAGATCGCGGAGGTAAGTCAGATTTGACCTCTGATGACCTCTAGAGGTCATATGACTTTCATTAAGCACAATTTTTGAGGTTCTTTGGCCGTCATTGGGTAAACAATAAACGTGCGTTGTGATGTACTTAACATGCATTTGTTACCAATGGAGTTGCCCTGGCATTCAGAAGAGTATTGGTAATTATTTAAGAGGCTTTCACCTTTTGACCTTTGATGCATTCGTGAAAGGTCAATGACCTCAATGGTCAAAAATATTGATTCGGCGTCATGGTCTTAATTATAAATTATGGTTATGCATGCGCTTAAAAACACTTATGTTGGTGTCACAGGTGGAATTATGCTCTTCATGATTTCACAGATCAATATTGATTATCAAAAAGGCGGTTTTTCATTTGACCTCTGAGCGAGTGTGAAAGCGTCAATGACCTCAAACATATAGAAATTGATATTGGCATCATTGTGTTAATTGATAAACGTGAGTTTATGATGTACTATGCATTAGGCAAGCATATCGTGCTACGATGGAATGTTTTCATTATTCCGCTGAACGGTTATTGTATTAATAATAGTATTTCTACCGATTGACCTCTCTAAACCTTAAAAGGTCAATTGACCTCAGAATATCAGAATAATTATATTTTGCGTCATTTGGTTAATTAATTGAATTGATTATGAATTTACATGCTTTAAGCATGGCCATTTGTGTCAACAATGGAATTATCTTTATATTCCTCTGAGCATTGATAATGCTGAGCTGGCCTTCTGGCTTGACTTCTGATGACCGGTGACAAGGTCAATGACCTCAAAATGTTATAGTATTTGATATTAGATGCGATTAGTTCATGGTTCAACTATTTAATCATATCTATGACCATGCATTTATGCCCTACAAAATAATTGTCTAATGTTTCCATAGAGCAATTGCGTTTATAATGCTTAGGGTATCGAACTATGACAGTGACTTAGCCAATGACCTTAAACATCAAAATATTGATTTTTGAGATGGATGAGTTTCATGATAAACTGTTAATATTAGTAAAAATCATGCATTTGTTATAAATTAAAGTGTCAAAACATATTCCACAGACGTTTGATGCCAAGAACTGTAACTAGGTGTCTGTGCGAGCGTTAAATACTTTCAGAAAATAAATAGGGCTTCACCTGATGCTCTAGCTGACCTCCAAATATCATTGGCACGAAATAATGTATTGTAAGACAATCTGTTTGCAATATTATCAGTATTTTGCCACTGAACTAAAGTCTGTATGGTGATAGAGTACAGGGAGCTTTCCGGTGAACCTCAAGACAGTATATACACGACCACTAACTATAGCAATACTAGTATTGTTCATATTAACACTTGGAAGGTAAGGATGTCTTTCATTTGCAACCCTCCCAGCAACAGAAAAAAAAAATCAAATTCCCTACTTATAGAGCATTTTGCCTGTGAACTCTGGGAGATCAGAAATTACATGAATTGTTTGAAAAAATATGCCAATAAACATATAATTGTTGTAGTTGTACCTAGCTAGGCACACTGTTCAAATCTCACTTGGTCACATGCATATCAGGCTGATTACACAGTTACTTAGTGTAATATCAGATGGTTGTCGCTGGCATGTGCTCAGGTGCTGAAAAAGGGATGCAAGGTCATTCTACATTGTACGGATTGCTACCAAGGAGATTAATGCCATGGATCGGTAATAAGAGACATGCATGCGCACGCTCTTAAAAATAGTTAGCACTGGACTAGGAGAATCTTTTGTCACTTTAGAGACAAAAAATCAAATCAAAGTCAAACATTTGCATAATCACTTAAACTGCCATTTCAAACTCCTTCATTGCTGGAAGGTTCTTAAATAGGATGTTTCTTCATTCAATCAGTGTATTTGCCTCAATGTTTTGAAGTGTAGGCTTGCCAAAAAGACACACTCTAGCCCGTAGAATACAGTAATCTGATTGCACCTAACAATCTCCCGCAACAATGCACATAGGCAATGCATCTGCAGCAGCCAGGTACACTTCGATCCTGCAGCTGTAGCTGTAGATCAGGTTCGCATTTTTGATTGCCACCAGCAGGATTTGTCACTATAAAAAGCTGCTCGACGAGAGCTTTCTTGGTTCCTGAGCCCCAGTCGCAGATGTGCTAGTTGCGTCAGTGATTCAGGCATCAGAGGTCTGGTTCCAGCATTGGCCTGCAGGCCCATGCACACCTTGATGTGCTGCGGGAGTGCCAGCCTGTGTTTGGGGAATATTCCATAAAAGCCGTAGACTTAAGAGGGCTGCCCTAATTCCTGGCATCATTCACTTCCATGATGTTACTGGTTACGGGTCATATCATCGGCACAACATCAGTGATCATTGGACTCTTTCACTGACATCATTTTTGCATACGGTAGATTCTTCGCAAGCCATATGCTCACCTCTGGCGAATACTTACATCTCCAAAAGCATGTATTCTTCCTCCACAGCCAATATGATGCTGGTAGAGGAAGCAGGCTGGCTGGGAGATATGGAAGTATTTCAATGGTGACAGATGCTTTTTGAAGAACTTTTTGCGTATGCAAAGTGCTGCCAGTGACGCATTCAAACTCAATGGCTCCACTGCTGGAGCTCCCTTGGAGCACCCTGTGAGGCTTGCAAACGTATGAGAGAGTAGTACCCCGAAAACTGGATCCTAGTACAAGGGCTATTCAATGCCCTCATCAGGACATAATGATGAATGAAAGCACAGCTACAACTAGTACCACAACATCACGTATTCCACATTGCGTTATATATGGCCACCTTCTTGATACCCTTCTGCCACCACATCTACCACAAGTAGATGCATGTGTTTGTCTGCTCTCCTCGTTGTGAACATGGGGTAGACTGGTCAAGTCTGACACGGCCCAGAAGAGTAGAGACCCCCAGTTCTACATATCTGCATACATTTCCTTGTCATCAGCGATTTGGAAGACATATTGTATCTAGTGAGAGTAACTTGGAAGAATTTCTACCTTCATGCCAAAGAGCAAAGGGGATTTCTTTGCATAGACGAGCAAACAAAACTTAAACTCTTCAGGATCAAAATAGGTCGGGCCCCATACGCACTGTATATATTTATGTTGTGGGGTGGCCGGCTGTTTTCTTCGAGTGACATTAAACCCTGATGAGTTTGATAGCATCTGGTACTGGATCCAGCTTTCAAGTGCGGGTGAACTGGTTGGTGCCACAAACCCAAGACAACGTACTACTCCTCCCCCCTCTTATCATGCCTCACAGGGGTGTGACACTGTCTCATCTTTTCTGCTGGTAGATGGGAAGAATATCTGGCTGGGAAATATGGAAAATGTTCCCAGCGGTGACAGATGACTTTGAATAACTCTTCACGTTATGCCAAGGTGATATCAGTAAAAGCAGTCAATATCACTTTGCGAGCACTTTTTTGTGCTGACGTATTGACCATACATTTAATACAAGTAACGATGCCAGGGAAGCAGCTTCTTCGCTACACAAAGTCCTAGGACTCTAATGTTAACATTCCTTCCAATTGCCGGCTGCTTTCAGCAGCCCACATCAAGCCGTGTATGTCTGCAGCCCAGATTGCGTGGAACCACACTCTGGTGTGGTTTCTTCATACAACCTAGTTATGCTGGACTGGGGTTGGAACAGGGAAACCTCTGGGTGGCAGCCTCTTGGATAACGCCTACCAGAGGCATCAAAATCTTGTCACGAACTTGATTCAACTGCCAGCTGGAACATTTGGATGTACTGGCTCTGGCAAGTGCACCAAAGCCTGCCATTCAAGTGCTCTGCATTACTGAGCATGTTTGGGTGACTGTTAGCATGCAATTCAGAAACCTTTACATTTAGGCGCTCAATACACATATTGTACATGTCTTTATATTCATTGTCATGCTACTCTATACGTGTCTGAGGTCACTTGACCTAATCATCTGTTCTATAAGCGTACAGGATTTTATTAAGATATGATTGGATAATTGTTGCACAGATTATCTTACAACACAATTTTGTGCGCACCATTTCAATTTAATGATTTAGAGGTCACCCCGCCCCCCCCCGATCATCAAACGTGAAGCCCTTGTTTTTCTGAAGTCATATAACCTCGCAACAGACACCTTGTTTACTATGAACTTAGTTTCTGTGGAAATATGTTGACACTTTAATTTGACAAAATGCATTGATTTCAACAAATATTAACGAGTTTACCATTGAAGCCTATTCAGGCCAAAATGTCAATATCTTGATATTTTAAGGTCATTGACCCTCCTCATTGTCAAAGCAAGCAAATCTAAGGACTATTTACCAATGATCTGTAAGAAACAGCAGATCAATTTTAATGTAGTATAATGCATGGTCATATATGATAAATAGTTGACCATGAACTATCCATCTAATATCATACTATAACATTGATGTGTCATTGACCTTTTCACGGCCATCAGAGTTCAAAAGGCAGAAGCAGTTCATAATTATCAACGCCTCAGCTGCCAATTATGAAGGATAATTCCATTGTTGACACAAATGGCATGCTTAAAGCATGTACATCATAATCAATTCAATCATTAACCAAATACGCAAAATATCAATATTCTGTATTCTGCAGGCATTGACCTTTCAAGGTTATGAGAGCGTCAACGGTATAAAATCCTATTAATAATCAATATGACTGTGGATATGAAAACAGATTCCATTGTAGCACAGATTGCTTGCTTAATGCATGTACATCATCAAACTCAACTTTATCATTAACCAATTGATGCCAAATATCAATATTCTGATATTTTGATGGTCATTAGACCTTTCACACTCACAGAGAGTCACAGGCAAAAACCTGTTTAATCATCAACATTGTATCCGTGGAATATGAAACATTTCCATCGGGGCACAAGATAGGTGTTTATAGCGCATCATAAACCATATTAATCATTAACAATTGACGCCCAAATTCAATATTTTGACAATTTTGAGGTCATTGACTTTCACAATCATCAAGGCAAGGGCGAAAAGCCTTCTTCATAATTACCAATGCTCTTGAATTGCTCAGGGGCAAACTCCGATTGTACAAAGAAGTGGCAGTTCTAGGCATCACAACCACGTTTGATTATTACAAAGATGACGCCATACACCTCAAATTTGCATAATTAAGGTCATTGACCTCTAGAGGTCAATCAGAGGTCAAATCTGGACTTAACTCCCGATCTTAAAAATAAAGCTTATGGCTGTACTAAACACTGGGAAAAGTTCATGCTTTTAGTCATAAATTGCACACGCGCAAATCCCCACACGGGTATTTGACTTGTTCTGTCAGGATGCTATATATTTTCTGAGTGCCTAGGCCTTTATTCCGACTCTGACCTTGATGCTGTGTTTGAAGATGTAGCCCGGATTGCTGAATCCCTTCTTCTTCTCCAGCGGTTCCGAAAAGATGATGATCTGCTCGAAGACGAACACCCTTCGTTCCTTGTATTTCTGGGTTCCCTGACTCTCATCGGCGACAAAAGCGTTTCTTGGAGGAGAAGCTCACCTTGAGCGTTGATTTTACCCTGGGAAATGAGAGAAAAATCAATGAAGTCAACCACTTCAGGTATAACATTTGAGAACTTTGAATCCCCTCCTCCTAAGGATCATTCCTGCCAAGTTTGGTCTAAATCCAATCATGAAAAAATAAAAATGTGAAAACTTTATGCACAACGAACAACGCGAATGAATACTAAACATTGATCATAGGCCATAAGTAGCTCTTGAAAGTTCTGTAAGAGTTAAGATCACCCCATGTTGCAAGCCACCCTAATTATGGTGACAGTCTTTCTTCATTAATAGTGGTAAAAAAAATGAAGTTTTTCAATCTGCAGCATTTTCCCAATTTATGGTCATGATATACTGTTGCCAAGGTAACATAGTTTCCGACACATTAACAAAATAATGTCTTGCAAATCTTCACCGCAAGACCAATGTGTCTGCCAAATTTCATGAGCATTGCTCAAAAACTAAGGAAGTAGTTTGGTCTGTAATATTTGCAACATATTGACCGATGGCCTAACCACATGCTAATACCTATGTACCCCCTTCAAACTTTGTGTAGTGGGGATATTAATTGTTGCTACTTACATCATAACCCTGTAGTCTGCTGATGGCCATCATATTGTTGGCCCGTTTGGGAACCACCATCATGATGTTGACGGCCTGTTCCAGCTCTGCTGTCTCGTAGCCAGCTCTTTGCATTTGCTTCAAGATATCCTGCCAGAAAAGTGACCAAATTTTATTGAAACGTCAGTTTTACAAAATGCAGTTAATACATGCACACTCATTCACAAATCATGTTGAATACAAACAGCAGTGTGTGCCTAACGAGGGAGGTACATGTATGCAAGTAATAATGAATTCAAACAGCTGCAAGGTTTCTACAGATGTACAAAACAATTCTTCAGGTGCTTTAGTCAAGGCTGCCACTCATAGGGGAAAATCCCTACTGTAGGGAATTTTAGCCAACAGTAGGGTGTAGGGAATTCCTACGGGGAAATGACCTTCCATAGGGGAAAGTAGGGATTTTTGATGATTTGTAGGGAATTTTGACAATTTGAAAAAAAAAATATTCTTAAATCCTGAAAGATTTTCTAAGAACTCCCATATATATTCGTCTGTAGACATTATTTGGATAAATCCATCGTCCACATCGGTCGAAAACTGAATGTGCACATGCCACAGTATGGAGGTGATCACAATGTCAACTTTCTCAATTAAGATAAATCTCTTGCATTTACTATGGTTATTTTGTAGGGGAAAACGTACCTTTGTAGGGGAAAACATAGCTCCGTAGGGAAAAATTGGCCTATTGGGGCGTAGGGGAAAAGTAGTGTCTGTAGGGGAAAATACGCATGCAGCGTAGGGGAAAATTAAAATTTTGAGTGGCAGCCCTGGCTTTGGTGTCTGTGATGTTGGATGTTCCAAGCTGTCGACTTCTTGAGAAGTGCTGAAGATGGGTTTAGATAATTGATAACATTTTGTGCACTTGTCCCTAAGTTGAACAACGTGAATTTTTGCCCGATAAGCAAGCATGACACGTGAAAACAAACAATTGAAAAAAAATTATCATATTTTGTAGAAAAAATATTGAAAATTACACTCTCCTTTTATGCCAATAATGACGCTTTCCAATCAATTCCCGAGAACAAGTTTGAGGTATCTATGATCTTTTAAATATAGTTTCTCGTTTGAAATGTTGCATAACGTGCACTGTTAGGTAGTTTTCATCTAAATTTCATGAATTTTGGCACACTTTCATACCTGCCATTTTTGTTTAATTATGCAAACTTTTTATTGTTTACTGTAACGCCTAATAACTGTAATAAGACTAGAACTGCCTTGGAAAAATCGGGACGGTTGGCAGGTATGCATTTTCTTTTCATGTCTTTTGCAAGTGAACATTATGTGCTCACCAGTCCTTTGCGATTGGGTACAACTAAAAGTAATTAACAACATACTGAAGCAGCATATATTCCGATGAAAGTGGCAAGTAATCATAAATCATCGCCTGTCTGGCAGAAGGGTCCTTGCAAATATTCCCGGCAGGAGGGCCTTAACACTTAATATTCTCTAATTTGAAAAATGATGCCTTATTTAATATCTGCACTTAACAAACTGACGATCACAGAAGGATCTAAAATTATCACACTTATTTGATTTGATGTGAAAATAGCCAACGGATTTTCAAGTTAGAGGCAATTAAAGGTTAAAGTGATAGGCTAACATTGTGGAGCTTCAATTTAAAAAATTGTCAAATTTTGATATCAGAACTACAGAGTAGTGTTCATATGGACAAATAAACACCCTAGAATAAAAAAGTTTGGAAAGTTACACTGCCAATGGCAAGTTATGCATGAATAAAGAATTAAAACTCGGGGCGAGTTTAAATAGCGTAGGTGTACACACAGTAAGTCTAAGGGAGAAAATGGGCAGGTGAATCCGATCAACTTACGATTTTCACTTTTTTAAAGCACTAAATAAACATTTTGAAATACAATTTTTCAGGGCTTTATTTTTAGACCTTGTCAAAGACACTTGGAGGGTGGAGGATTATGTAGCTCACATTTTTTCAACTTTGGTAAATGTTAGCCAGTGGCTTTAACGCCCTTCTGCCGGGACTATTTGCTTGGGCCCTTCTGCTGGCAAGTGACGAAATGTACAATCGAACAGACTTCTGTGGAATCTCAGAGAATGACTTGTAGATGGTATAGGATACTGAAAGGTAGCAACATTGACGGACAGCTCACCTTGAGTAAAAGTTGGTATTTCATGATACGCTGGACAGGTTTGATGAGAAGATCAGGCAGCGCCAGTTTGTGACCTAGTTTGACCCTCATTTCCTGGTGGATTGGAAAGGGAGAAAAATCATGAGAGATACCAGTCACATCAACATTTGGTTACAAGCAGAGCTGTATCATTATCAAGAGTGTCGCTGTGGCGAGCACATAATACGCCCGCCTGTAAAGCGGAAAATGAAAACATGTCACTGTGACCTTGACCTTTGACCTTTTGACCTCAAAATCAATAGGCTTCCTGGGATTCATGCTAGTATCATACACACCAAATTATATGAGCATGGGTTAAGTTAAACTGAAGTTATCGCATTTACAAGGACTTCACAAGGGTACGATGAAAACGTCACTGTGACCTTGACCTTTGCTCTTTCGACCTCAAAATCAATAGGCTTCCTGGGATCCATGCTAGTATCATACACACCAAATTATATGAGGCTAGGTAAAGTTAAACTGAAGTTATGGCGTTTACGGATGGACAGACGGACGAACAGACGGACACCGAGCGTGATACCATAATACGTCCCGTAGCTGGGCGTATAATTACAAAATATTTGAACCTCTATCTCAGCCTCCCCCACAAAACTTATTCCCTGAAATAACCATGCAAACATGCTAGTGTTCAAGGTAAAACAACATTTTTGCTTAACAACCTTGCTGTCTTGTTGAATACTTAATTGGATAATGAGGGAATTACTTAAACTTTATCATATTATCAACATCTTTTAGCAAACACTTGGACAAAAATGACCATATTTCTGCAGCAAAATGACAGAAACCTAAACATTTTATACTGTTTTGGATCTTCACAGTCGGTTACGATCGGTTAACCATTTTGATACAGCGTTCGTTACAAGTACCAGAAGAACAGTGACAAACTGATCAATTATTTTTACCTGAAAATGACAAGTAATTCTTAGTCAATACATGATCATGATATTCTGTTGAAGCTACTGTCACACTGCGCTGCTAATGATTCCGTCTCACAAACGAAAGCGTACATTTATTGGACTTTTTATTTTGTTTTTTCAGCTGGTTTACAGACGTATCTAGACGTTAACAGACAGCACTAGCCCTTCTGCATAGTCTAACCATGGATAGGGTCCATGGTCTAACGATTGCCACCGTCTGACACCGCCGAGGTAAATAGTTTAGATGGAGGCAGACGGAATCGTTAGACGGCGCAGTGCGACACAGCCGTAATGTTTGTACTTTATACTACAAGGTTACTTGCCGGGGACGTGGGGTCGGGGGGGGGGGGTGGGGAGGCCGTAGTCTGGAAGTTGTCTGGTCATTTGTGATTATATCGGGTGAAATAATGGAAGACCCTTTTTTTGCTTGTTGACTTATTACCCGTTAGTACACATAGGATTCTGTCGGGTAAAATAACAGAGGACCCTTGTGTTTGCTTGGTGATTTGATCAAGATCAAAATCACTTCGGGTAATCATACACTACCAATAATTGCAAGCATGCTAGTTTGGTCACGTCCTGTGAAGAGATGAGGTGTTGTAATGACTGGAATGGGGTCCGCTTGCTAGTCATAACGACCGCCATTCATAATAAGACAAGGGTTGCTACTCATAGTACAGAAAAAGCGTCATTATTCATAATACCAAATTAGAGTTGTTAATCGTAAGGGGCCCTATTCATAATATACAAAAAGAGGTTCGCTATTCATGAAGGTCAAAATTCAATTGATAAGTGGGACCCTCTTCTTTGATTATGAATAATGACTCTTATGACTTATTATATAAAACAGCCCTTATGACTTATTATGGATAGCGGTCCTTATGAGTAACGACCAGGTTTGGCTAAAAGATGTGTAATATGAATAAAGTTTTAAAGGAACAACACCCTGAGAATTCATTGCTTACCATATAGACATATAATTGTGCGCATTGCCGCTCTGCAAAATATTAGCATTTATGATCACTGCGCGTTTTTTCATTCTATATGAGGTTCTGAAAATGCGTGCAATTTTCAAACCACACCATAATAAAGTAACAAAGCACTGGCAATAGCACCTACTGCGATCGATACCGATTACTATCATCGATCGGAATCGCGCTATTTGATATTTTTTTCTGTCAAACGTCTTGATTCGAATAACAGTACTGACGTTTGCTGGAGTGCCGCAGATGACGAGGACGTCGCGGGACCTGGTAAAGTTCACTGGTCGGTCAATATTTACTGGTCGGACGGCTAATAAAAACGTTTATATATCGACAGGAAAAAGGTGTCACATAAATTATATTTAGAATGTCGGGTGTAATTGTTTCCGCGATCGAAATAACATTAATGGATAAAGACCAATTCGGATTCAATATGATCACTAAAACAAATTTCGGTGCTGCTTTTACAATG
>JZLH01S0086212.1:0-15837 GCA_001188425.1 Eucidaris tribuloides | reverse complement strand
GGAATTCTCATTCACAATTTGTTGTATTTGTTGTGTATTGATAATTCATTTGTATCTAAAATTTTTGAATGTTATTGATTGTAATTGCAGTTACATTCATTTGTAAGTTTCTCAGATTCGTAGTATAGGCCTATATTGTACCATAAATGTATAATCTATTATAGAAACGGGCACCAAAACTGACGCATTTTTGAGCGTAGCCCGAAGAGGCCATGGTGAACATAAGCCGTAGCCGGCGACCGTCGCCTTGCTGGTATATCGTACTAGTAACTGGAAGACAGTGTTCCTATCACTCGCTTGGCTGTAGATAAAAAGTCGCAGCGTTATCCGCGTTCTCATTGGTATGTCGTCTGTTGTATTTTTCGGCGAAATCATGCGAACATAATAATCGGTCGACTCGAAACTACAGTCACCAACAATCACACAACAGTAAACTTTTTGCTTTGCTTTCGCCGATCTAAGTTTTTGGCTGTTGTGTTTAAAATGTGTTTTGCGTCGGCAACCAGGGTGTGGTGGGGGAAGGGGGTTTTAGGGACTGCCTAGCAAGCGACAGGGTAAAGCGAGGGTGCACCAGCGGCGTGGCTGTACCGGGAGAGGGGGTGGTTGCAATCCCCCCGCCCGTTTGTGCATTGGGGAAAGGGGTTTTGCTTAGGGGCGGTTGCCTCCCTCCCCTGATCCTTAATTCGGGAACAGATCACAAAACATTTCAGCGTGTTGCGGTGGAAGGGGATGTTAGCGCACTCCTTCATGTGAAGCGGGCTCTTTGTGGGAAAGATCCACAAAAACATTTAGTGGTTGTGGTGGCGGGGGAAGTGGTGCAGCAAGGGACAGGCTAAGTGTCAGGGTGTATATGCGAGGAGTCCTCCTCAGGTGGGGAAGGAATTCTTTTATGTTTGTCTAGCATATTCATATTTTTTTAAGGGTTTGGCGTTTGTTGCAATCCCCCGGTTTGTGATTGGGAAAGGGGTTGTTTGCGGTGCTCCCTTCCCTCTCGAATGAGCTTATTTTCGGAACGATCCACAAACCATTCAGGCGTAGTTTTTCAATAGGACTCTTATGGAAGGGGCTCTGTTGGGAACAGTCCACAAAAACATTCAGGTTCCTTGTTGTGGTGGGGGGGCGAATTGGTGTGGATGCTAGCAAGGACAGGTAAAGTCAGGGGTTGCCCGTGTGCAACAGGGATGGCTGGGGGAGGGGTGGTTGCCCTTCCCCATTTTATGGGTGGGGAAGGGGTGGGAGGGTTGCTTAAGGGATGTAGCCAAGAAGGTTAGTCAGGGGGCGGTCTGCAACAGGGTGGGTAGGGGGAGGGGGGTGGGGAAGGGGTTGCTTAGGACTGTAGCAAGCGGACAGGTAAAATGTCGGCGGTGCACAGGCCGGGGTGCGCGGGGAAGGGGTGGAGGGAAGTGTTGCTTTAGGGGATGCTAGCAAGGACAGGTAAAGTCGGCGGTTTCTGCAACAGGCGTGGGTAGGGGAAGGGGGTTGGGGGAATGGTTCTTGGGCACTGCTAGCAAGGACAGGTAAAGTCGGGCGGTGAACAGGCGTGGGTGGGGGAAGGCGAGTGGGGGAGGGTGTCGTTGCTTAGGGCTGCTGCGAGGAAGGTAACGTCGGGCGTGCAACAAGGCGGTGGCTGGGGTGAGGTTTGTGGTTGCCCCCCCATTTGGGGTGGGGAAGGGTGGGGGAAGGGGCTTGCTTAGGGACTGCTAGCAAGGACAGGTAAGTCAGGGGGCGTGCAAAGCGGTGGGTGGGGGAAGGCGGTGGGTGGAAGGGTTGCTTAGGATGCCTATGCAAGACAGGTAAATGCGGCGGTGCAACGGCTGGGTGGGGGGAAGGGGTGGGATGGGGTTGCTTAGACTGCTAGAAGGACAGGTAAGTCGTGGCGGTTGCCCAAACAGCGTGGCTGACGGGAGAGGGGGTGGTTGCATCTTCCCCCCCCCCATTTGTGGGGTGAGGAAAGCCGCGTTGCGGGAAAAGGGTTGCTTAGGGGCGGTTGCCTCCCTCCTCGAAATGTAAGCCTTAATTCGAAACATCACAAAAACTTTCAGGTAGATTTGTGGTGGGCGGGGAAGGGCGATGTTAGACTGCTGGCAAGCGACAGGTAAAGTCAGCGGCGGTGCACCAGGTGTCAGAGGACTGCTTAGGGGTGGTTGCCTCCCTGTGGGGAAGGGGCTGGGGTCTGGAAGGGTTTGCTTAGGGACTGCTACGCAAGGACAGGGTAAAGTCGGGCGGTGCAAGGCGTGGGTGGGGCGAAGGGGGGAAGGGGTGCTTAGCGGGACTGCGCAGGCAGGTAAAAGTCGGGCGGTTGCAACAGGCGTGGCTGCGGGAGAGGGGTGGTTGCCACTTTCCCCCCCTTTGTGGGCTGGGGAAAGGGGTTGGGGAAAGGGGTTGTTGCTTTAGGGGCGGTTGCCTCCGCTCCCTCAAAATTGAGCCTTAATCTCGGAACACATCCAAAAAACTTTTCAGGTGTTGTGGTGGGCGGGGTAAGCGTGATGCTTAGGAATGCTAGCAGGACAGGTAAGTCAGGGGCGCGTGACAGGGGTCAGGGACTGCTTGGGAGTGGTTGCCTCCACCCCATCCCCCTCCCCGGTCCTACACACACTGAATCATGATTTTTTTTATTTCATGAACTTTTGGCCTTGACTGCTCAGCCCCCTTAGTGTAAAGGTGATTCATTAATATGATAACCAGGTTCCGAGATTGGGAACAATGTCCAAAATTTCGTGTGCCCACAGGGCCCACCACAAATTAGAGGAGCCTAAAAGGAGGGGGGGAATTCATTCAGGTAAAAATTCGTGACATTTTATATTTTGTCAAGGGACCAAGAGGGTGTTTGAATGATCAAGTAAACTACGAAAACGTAAAATGCTTGATATTTCAATTTAGCAAATACGAGGGGCAAATACGAGAGGAATTACACTAATAACCGATGGGGAGGGACAGTTGGCGGATTTTTGGCCACTTATATTGGCGAGATTGGAAGATGTATAATGGAGGATCCCCCCCCCAACAAAAAACTGACCGTGAACGAGGTGCGTAGGATGCAGACTCATCGGCCGCGAGCGCGATGAAGCTAGTAATAATATAGAAACGACGCGCCAACACTTGGCATAAAATATCTTGTAATATAAACGTAAATCTGGCACAAAATAATAAATGTAAATCGGACATGGTAAATGACCTTGAAATGACCTTCACGTGACCTTGTCATGACCTTGAAATTCAACGTTCTTTAACGAGTTAACAACTTGGTTTGTACATCCCATACGGCATCTTTTTGAACGGGCGAGGCGGAGAAACCCTATTTTGCGCTATAAACGCACAGTTACATGCGCGGTGTTAGGGGCTTGTTGGGTTTGTTTCCATGGTAACCAAATCAAATTATGGCAGTAAGTAACACGGGAATACTTTACTTAATCTAATAATTTTGATCAATACTCATAAATTGCACGTGAATTTAAAATAAACGAAAGTTTTAACCTTTTTAAAGAATGGCATAATTTTACTACCAGATTTTCCAAGGTAGCGTCAAACTCAAGGTCACCTCAAGGTCACAAAATTGGTCCCCCGGTCTAAGTAAGCATTTCAAGGAATACCTCTGTTCCTGGACCTTACATGTACCAAACATAAATTTAAACCGATCATGTACTTTTCAGAAAGTACACGTTATGTGATATAGGGTAGGATGCTAAATTTGCAGAAATTCGCAATAGGCGATTTTAGGTCATTGAACTTCGAGTCCCGTTTCCATGGTAACGGCCCACCTGCCGTTCTTGGCATCCGGCGGATTCACATCCCTCAGACCTTCAGCTTTCCAATGATACCAAATTTGTCCTAATAGCATGAAGTGCAAACGAACTCCTAAAATAAGCCGTTTTGGCGATTTGGCGTCTAGACCAAAATGGTTTGAAGTTAAATCGATTGAGGTCTGATATTTTGGAACAATCGGAGTTGTGAAAGAGATAGACTCTTCCCCAGTATTTACCTTACATTTCTGTTGAAAACAGTTGTGTTTACGGAACTTGACTTTATTTACAAGTTTTCTACGGAAATATTTTACAGCTGAACAAGATGATTTTAAAAGTGAAAAAAGTAGGCCTACTATAATACTAACACCATTAATTCTACGGAAATATTTTACAGCTGAACAAGATGATTTTAAAAGTGAAAAAGTAGGCCTACTATAATACTAACACCATTCTAATATTAATGCTAATTAGACCCCATACTTATACCAATGATTCAAATGCTAAGTAGTAGTTCAGTATGCGCTAATGATAGGAGGCCTACTACTACTGCTACTGCAGCATCGTTATGCCTACTACTACTACTACAGCTACTACTACTACTACTAGTACTACTATTACCACTACTACTACTACTACTACTACTACTACTACTACTACTACTACTACTACTACTACTACTATACTACTACTACTACTGCTGCTGCTGCTGTTTTGTAGTATACAGGTGTACATGCATTTATATTAGGCCTTCAAATAACAACCACCCTATCACCCTGGCCGCCACAATCATTAGGCCTGCTGTCATTGTCATTGCATTGTCATCAGTCACAATTATGTCATCAATATCATCATCATCATCATCATCATCGTCACCACCACCACCACCACCACCACCACCACCATCATCATCATCATCATCATCATCATCATCGTCGTCATCATCATCATCATCATCATCATCAGCAGCAGCAGCAATCATCATCATTGATATGGTTTTGTTTCTGGCCCACAAAATATTTGCCGCCACTGATAGGCATTCATCATCATCATCATGGCCTGTTGCTCACCATTATCATGATAATTTAGGCGTATCAATCAATCAATCAATCAATCAATCAATCAATCAATCAATCAATCAATCAATCAATCAATCAATCAATCAATCAATCAATCAATCAATCAATCAGTTTATCATGTTATTTTTCTACAACTGACCACAGAATTTGACCAAGGTTGACTACTAGTACATGTAGGCCTACTACCACTATCACAATAGGAATAGGTGTTATCATCTACTCTCGAGTTACTATGCAATTCCGGCAATTTATGCCGAAAACATGATAATAATCATTCTTTAGTCTTCAGACCTCCCATTTATACGCGATAGTAACATAACGACTGGATCACACAACTACGCATTCACGATACGTAACGTACGTACGTACGTACGTGTAAATTTCAGCATACATAACACACAGATTCGTGATTGTGTAACAACAAAACATTACTTAGAACTGAAAATGGCGTTAGCACTACGGAGCGCAGTTACCTTATTTCCGAAGCAGAATATAGCATCATCATGTCAGGTTAGTAGATACTAAATTTTATTTTAGATTTCGTGAAACAGAAGAGAGTGAGTGGACTGGAATGCAAGCAAGTTTGAGATTTGTGTGCGTAATAAATATCGTGTTTGCACCCGGCGTAGCTAGGCCGACGGACGGGCGCGGGTGGGATGGTGGTGCATGCATGATGATGCACTGCATGAGCCGCGCAATGCAAGTCATGCAGTAGATTAGTGGGCCCAAATCAGCAAATCGTTCTTCATGATATGGTTAACTTATTGTTGGGACCAAATTCTGTGTGAACGTGAAATACTCACGCATGTTGGGTATACGGGGATGTGCTGCTCTGAAGGGTGACTTTTTCGAGAAAAATCCTTAAGAATGGGTCACCTTTTCAGCAAAAAAAATCCTCAAACATGGGTCCCCTTTTCATCAAAAAAATCCTTGAACATGGGTCCCCTTTTCATCAAAAAATTCTTAAACATGGGTCCCATTTTTCCAATTTTTCAAATTTTGAGTGTGCTTTGTGAGCACTCACAATTTTCAAATGAACATATATGCTATTTCAAGTTCGCGCCAAAATTTTTTTAAACCCTATAGACATGGGTGCCTATTTACGGCAAAAGGACCGGATGTGGGTATGGGTTCTGAATTCTCTCAGTGGCACACCCCTGTCCAACTATAATCTGAGTATCGTTTCTGAAGACCTGTAATTCCGTTTCAACTTGATCTAAAAGTGGAAATTCCATTTTGTCACTGAAAATGTACACAGCATAAACATGAATTCCGTTTCGCAAATGTGAATTCCATGAATTTTCACATAAAAAGTAAAGAACCAAAGAGATTTTCCGCTTTATATACCGGTAAAACGGAAAATCACTGTCCCTAAAATACGTTTGGGCTTTTGATCACGTGGGAGTTGTGATACACTTCTGTGGGATTTTTTATGTTAAGTCCTGGCATATTTGATTTATACATCAGTAAGAGTTAATTTTGTTGTTGTTACACTGGTGTTAAACATTGCAACATAGTTTGGCACAATGCATCTCAGTAAATGTGAAAATTTGATTATAAACTGTAGGCCTGTTAGCTTTATTAAGTTTACAGTCCATGTGTCTTAGCAATAATACATGGGTCCATGTACTGGTTGCATGGCTGTATTTCAATTCATTTTCTTACATGTAATTGTGAAGTTTAATATTTTTTCTCCTTGTGTAGGTTGTGCGACTGGCACAAACAGCAGCAGCCCCACAGCAACAGAAAGAGGAAAAGCTGAAAAAGTTTTCAATTTATAGATGGGTAAAGTTACAAAATCTGTCCTTTAAAGATCAAGTTCCCAAGCAGCCCTAAAAGCGAACAGAGTTTTAGAAATTGTAAGAAGGACATTTGTGAATCTTGATCTGATACATGTTTGTTTTTGTTTAAGGGTCCTTGTTAGACCCATTTTAAGTATGGTCAGGCAGCATGGTCACCCTATAGAAAGGAGAGCAGAGGAAGTTGGAGGTGTAACAGAGGCGAGCGACTAAAATGATCCCTGGATTTAAAAATCTGACTTATCGTGAACGCCTCTTGAAACTGAAATTGCCAACTCTTGCTCACAGGCGTAGGAGGGTGATGTGATAGATGTTTTTAAGTACTTGACAGGGGTGTACAACACTCAACACAGTCTTTTTCAAATTGGCCATAGGAAGTCTAGAGGACATAAACTGAAACTAGACAAGCATTATTCCCGGCATGGATTTGCGGAAATATTTCTTTAGTAACAGAGTTCTTGATTTATGGAATAGTCTTCCCGAGTGTGTTATTTCAGCAACTTCTGTAAACTCTTTTAAGAATAGACTAGATAAATATTGGTGTAATAATCATGATCTTATCTATGAGCCTGTATAATCTGTATGTCTCTCACACACTGTCCTGACCCACATATATGTATTTAAGTTGAAAAGCCAAGGAAACTGTACAAACTTTTTTGCTTGCAATCTACGATCGATGAACAGGCGAAGTCCTACAATCATCGTTGGATTAAAGTAAAGTAAAGTAAGTAAAGTAAAATCTTCTTTACTGGTCAAACATATTCTATAGTTGAACAATATGTAATTTTCAAGAAGCTGAATACATATTCTAAAGTTGAACAATATGTAATTTTCAAAGTAGTTGTATCAATCATAGTTCTGGAATAAAACATGGTAAAACAGTATAGAAGTGTATATAGGCCCCTACGTGTACATAGTGTACATGATTCCAAACACATAATTTGCCTTCAGAAGATTCAATACATGTACAATGACCACTTAAGGCTAGTTGGCTGTTATCGTAAGGTGATCATTGAGACAGGATTTGACTGTTTGTTAAAAACATGAATACATTGGCAGAAATATTACTGTTATGGCTTTTTGTTTGCTTCACGTTTGTAATTTGTCTATTTTTTTTTCTTGACCTTTCCCTCAGGACCCGGACAAGGATGGAGATAAACCACGCATGCAGACATATGATGTGGACCTCAATAGGTGAGAAGTTTTAACTGAATAAAATCCTTTACCTTCTGGTAGCTTTAAAGCTACAGGCTAGCAATGACTATAGTTAAAAAAAGAATTGAGCTACATAATCCTCCATGCTCTAAGTGTCTTTGATAAGGTCTAAAAATGAAGCCCTGAAAAAAATTGTATTTCAAACTGATTTATTTAGTGCTTTAAAACAGTAAGTCTATGAGTATTCGGATTGACCAGATTCACCACACACATTTTTCCCCATAGACTTACTGTGTGTATATCTAGGCTTGTAATACTCCTGTGCAGTGGAAATTTGTGGGTGATGTTCTTACATGCCTATTATCTTGTCAGTGGCAGCATAACTTTCCAAACTTTTGTATTCTACGGTGTTTATTTGTCTATTTAAGCACTAATAGCTCAGATATCACAGTTTGACAACTTTTTAAATTGAAGCTCCATAATGTTAGCCTAACTCTTTAAGATATATACCAAGGTTCATATGGGTCATCAGGGAAAGTCAGGGAATTTGAAAATATTTTTTCCACAAGCAGAAAGTCGGGGAATTCATCAAGTTCTGATGAAAAATAAGGGAAAATAATTAAATTATATTTAAAATGACCATTGATTAGGAGCTCGTTAATATTGCTTATTTTTACACGCTTTAAAAATGTAAAAACAGTCATGGAAATTTACAGTTTTCTATTCTGGAAAGTCAAGGAAAGTCAGGGAATTTTCAAAACGTGTAAGTACACGAACAGACAGACTGTTTGGTAGAAATAAATTCAACAAAATTCTTTGACTGATATGTAATGGGAGTGTTACTATGCAACATGCATATATTATCCAAATAATGCACAATCCATAGTTATCATCAACACAAGTTCACTATCTAATAGTCAGAAAATTGTGGGGTGCAGCTGAGTGGGCTTTTGGGGTTTTTCAAAATGAACAAGAATGGATAACTTAATTTGATATGATAGAGATGAACAGCAAACTTTATTCTGCATCAATGGATAACTTGTTTTGAATGCACACATTAGGGCATGTGCATTGTTCATTTTAGAAAGTGGTACAAAGCTGATGCCAAAGTATTCACACGTGACATTGTCATTGTGTTGGTAGAAAATAACATGCAACAAACTCTCAACCTATAATCTTACAACCCAAATGTTAATACATTACAGACTTTGTGTATGATCTCTGACCTTTAACCTTTCTGTCTTCACAGCTGTGGTCCTATGGTATTGGATGCCCTCGTCAAGATCAAGAACGAGATTGACCCCACCCTGACCTTTAGGCGGTCATGTCGTGAGGGAATCTGTGGGTCGTGTTCAATGAACATCAACGGCACCAACACACTAGCTTGTATAAGGTAAAAGCATATTTAAAATATGATAATGATAGTAATGGGTTCTTATTAGTTATAGTGCGCTATTCACCACAGTATCATAGCGCTTCCACATTATTATTACCCTGGTCACTGGATAAAATTCAATCCAGCACTTGTAGTGCCCTCTCTCCACTCCTTGGGGAGCATTCCAGCCAGTCACCATTTTACAGGCGCCGTGGCGCACACATGCTAAACAACCAACATAAACATTCCCATCCTACCGGGTACCCATTTACACACCTGGGTAGAGAGCAGCATGTGGATAAAAATGCCTTGCTGAAGGGCATTTGTGTCGGGCAGTAGCTGGGCTTGAACCCACTACCCTTGGATTGGGAGACGAGTGAACTACTGCTCAGCCATGACACTGTCATGCATTTTTAGCATAAAAAAATACAATTCATTAAGCATAAGTAGACTTTTCATGAAAGTTTGAAATGGTGAGATCAATGCAAGTTATGATTTCTTTCTTTTTATGCAGCCAATAATCATAGTTGAAGTAAATGAAAATGATTAATTGTGTTTATTAGTTTTCGAAGTAATTGCAGTCAGTAACTTGTAATAAACAGGCAATGGTGTTAGTCAGTCATTTAGCTGACATTTCAGTGGCAATTGTGTTTTCTGTGTTGTGTATTTCAGTCGGATTGACAGGAATGTCGGCAAAGCCACCAAGATCTACCCTCTTCCTCACATGTATGTCATCAAGGACCTGGTTCCGGTAAGTGGATTTATCTTTTTTTCCCTTGGTACATTTCTTGTTTATTTTAGCTTGTCAATACACCCTCTCAGTAACATTGAAATAATTCTGTAGCATTTGAATGTGTTATTCTGAGTGTAGTATAGGTCTAATATTTGTAGAAATTGCCTGCAAAGATGAGAAAGACAAATTCCCTCGGGTTGACCTAACTATTTCCCCCTCTGTTTGTAAGGGGGTTCATATTTCAAGTCATTCACTTCAACCTTCCAAGCACCAAGTAATTTCTACATTATACAAGAAAAAGTTTACATCATGATAACGTTATTAGTGGGCTGTAGAAATACACATGTACTACTATTGCATAGGAAACAACTAATACCCATACTGGTTTATTTATAAAACAAATAAATTCATGCTTACTCCCATCTAGAGTTTTCATTCAGACTTATATTGTTATAGGCTATTAGGGCTTAAGTAGCAGAAAGATCAAGTGGAGGGGCGAGGGGAGAGAGAGTTTTCCCACTGAGTCTTTGGAGTAGACAGAAATATCAGAGTTTTCGATTTTATGATTGAAGTGTAAAATTTGTATTATTGTGAAGCATACTGTGTATTTCAATTTTATTTGTATTTACCAGGACATGAATAATTTCTATGCCCAATACAAATCCATCGAGCCTTATCTACAGAGGAAGGATGAAGTCAAATATGGGGAGAAGCAATATCTACAGTCTATTGAAGACAGGGCCAAACTGGTAAGAACGATCTGCATCTACTTTTAATGAAATTGTATTAAGTTGTAGAAAAATAATTTTGTATTGTGTTTGACTGCATCTAACTGCACCTGTTTTGACTTTTTATCATTTCTTCCATGTGGAGAAATTAAAAATTGATTTAATTCAACTAGAGTATAAAAAAGAAGGAACCAACACATTTCAGGTGATAAAGCTAAATTGGCTGTACTGTCTCACTTCTCATAGAAGAATGGAAAAGAATTGAAGCAATATTCATACCCAAAAAAGGTTGTTTCTCAAATTCCATGTACGTAAATCAAACATTGAAGCCCATACATGTATGCTCTCAAGCAAGAACTCTTTGGTTTCTTTTTCGAGATCTTGTGTCATTTACAGTCTGTAACTGTGTACCTTTACTTTCAATCAAGTGAATAATTGAAATGAAATAATAAATGAATAATTATCAAATCAATGAATAAACGAGTGTTTTATAATTAAGAAGATGAATAATTAAAAGAGAGCACCAGTGACGATGTCATACTGGTGCAGAATATGTGGGGACAATGGCTAAACCATAAATCATTGCAACTACAGCTCTTCTACTGATACAAACAACCAGCTGTGATGCGCTGCACCTGGTTCTGCCATTGTCCATACATATTTCTGAACCAGAGTGCTGTCACATTTTGGCACTCCATTGCTGCTGATGAAAATTCTTGGGTAGAAATCTTTGAGCATACTTTAATATTTTGTGTTAAAGGGCATTGCCATGATTGGGAGAAAAAATACTTCTAGGACCAAACTAGTTGAGAGATATTCTAGTGTATACACCAGCTAAAGTGTATCTCTTGGCTGGAATTATTGTCTTGAGTTTGTTTTTCTTATGGAGAAACAAACATGAATGTACCAGTACTGAATTACTCTTATGCCCCGACAGAAATTAATTGCAAAGAAAGCTACAAAACAAATTTGCCTGTCACAAGGCATACTGATGGTATATTTGTGTAAATGAGGCAACATTTGACTTCAAAATTTTCACAACAGAATCCTTGCACAGTCCACTTGTTTCTTCAATAGTTTCACCCCAATTTGTGGACTACCCCCAATCATGTCATTTACCTTTAACTTGACACTGTTTTACTGCTTGTTTTGGACAGGACGGCCTGTATGAATGTATTCTGTGTGCCTGCTGTAGTACCTCTTGCCCTAGCTACTGGTGGAACTCGGACAAATACCTTGGACCTGCTGTCCTGATGCAGGTAATTGAAGTAATTGATTTATAAGCTAGAGAGAGAGATGGGGTCATTGCTTGTTATATTACTGAAAGGAAAGATGTGCAATTTTGTGAAAAGCTGGCATCTATTCATCCAGTGATTTCCAGATTTATCAAGTTGCACTTCTTTGCACTACATAAAGAAAAAAAATTATGTATATGGCAAGATACGTTTGCTTGATTCGCTTTCAGGCTAGGGCGATTCTACAAATTGTACAGTATATTTCCATTGCAGAGATTACACTTGTTACAGTACTGCCTTTCCAGCCTCCACCTCACCCCTTGGTTTTCACTTCTCTCAAGAAATCATTTATTTAATTCTCGTAAACTACATATTGACAGTTGTTTATAGAAAATCACTTCCTGTACTCCAATGCCATGTTACAATGATGGACTGATTAGAAGTGGAGGTTGAAAAGTCAAGGTCAGAACCCATTGTGCCTCTGACATTTTTGATTTCACCTCTTACCACAATAACTTAGCCTGTTGAAAATGGTTTAAGTTTGCTATATCATGCATTTCCATTAGACATCAGGGTGAAATATCATGTTTATCACAATGGGTTAAGAACCACTGATTTGCATGTATTAGTTATTGAAATTTAACCATATGGAGAAAATTCTATTTCACTATAACACACATTTTCCATAGACTCCTACACAAGTTAACTCATACTTAGTCTCCAGCGGGTTAAGTGCAATTTGATTGCTAGGTGTTGGGTAAGGAAGAACTTGAAATTGGCATGGGAAAGAGGAGGTATACTCATTGAATGTTAAGCAGTTGAATTGTTCCAATTTTTTGCCTGAAGATTACAAGAGAATAATACATGGAGTAGATGCTCCCACTTTTTTCATGTTGTGTGAGTATTGATGTAGGGACAGTAATTTTCCGTTTCAAGAAAAGGCCTTTTCCGTTTCCAAAAATCTGGAATTCCATTTCAACTTGTCTGAAAAATGGAAATTCCGTTTAACCATAGACTTTGTATACATGAAATAAAATGACAATTCCGTTTACATAAAACTTGAAACAAATATTTCTCGCTGTTTCTGTGTTTTCGTGTTAACTTTTTCTAATTTTTGTTCTGAGTTTCGTGTTTTTTCCTTTCAAAAAGTAAAAATTTGGAGAAAAAGAGGTTTTCCGTGATTTTCAGTTTGAAAACTCATTTTCCGTTAGAAGTTGTGATTTCCGGAAATTCCGTCCGTTTTCCGTTATCGCGGAAAATCACTGTCCCTATTGATGTCATTTTTGGACCTTTCTCCATATTCATTCAGGCCTATCGTTGGATGATAGACAGCCGTGACCAGCTCCGAACTGAGCGTCTGGCTCAGCTGCAAGACTCTTTCTCCGTCTACCGATGTCACACCATCATGAACTGCACCAAGACTTGTCCCAAGGTAAGTGAATATGTTACTTCTTGGAGTTTGTGGTATCTGTTAAACACTTACATGACAGGGGAGGGGAAGGGGTGGGAGGGGGTGGGGTTGATGCTCAACACACAAAGATTGTACTGTCCTTCTCTATGACTTTGAAGTTTTGCCCATCTTTTGTGATCAGACATACCAAAGCTATAAGTTTGTTTTGTTGAATTTCATGTCATGAGGCGCTTGGAAAAACAAAACAAAAAAGTCCAGTTGTTAGGCCATAATTTTGTGAATTTTCAGAGTAATCTATCCAGAAATATGCTTGGTAAAAATAAAGTGTGGGTGTGTCAGATTCAGGTACAAATTGCTGATGGACTGTGTAAGTATAAACATCTGCAGATTGTGTTAATGTCCAATTCTGAACCACTTTTCCCCTTCAGATGAGTGATAGAAGTGATTTAATACTAGATTTTTTTTGGATAAATGTTAAATAGAAAGAAATAGCCATGAAACATGTTGTTCTTGAATGTAAAAGTTATGTTAAATGTAAACAGCATGATTGGAGGCAGTCATCATATTGGGGCAAAACTACTCAAAAATCAAGTAAAGTATGCAAAGATTCTACTGTAAACATTTTGTGGTCAGATGTTGACTCATTTTAAAAGAATTACAATCAGTTTCCCTTATGACAGGCAAATTTGTTGTGTAGCTTTCTGTGGGAGTAATTTCTATCGGGGCACAAAAGTAATTCAATACTGATGTGTTCCTGCGAGGTTTTCCAGAAGTCAACAAATCCAAGACAAATTCTTTCTGCCAAGTTTTACGCTCCAGATACTTGATACTTGATGGAGTAATCCCTTCAATCAGCTCACAGAGAAAGCTATACCCGGATGATGTGTGGTCATGTGCCAAAAGGGGGTGTCATGTGGTAGTGTATGAGTATATATAATACATGAGTGATGTGCAGATGGTGTACAGTGTATACATTGGTATATGACTAATCTCATTTGCTTCTTGAGGTATTTTCAAGCATTCCCAATCATGTCATTAGCCTTTAAGGCACAAGAGCCGCTATGATAATTGTATTGTGTTTATTTTTTTGCTGTAGGGCCTCAACCCTGGTCGGGCTATCGGAGAGATCAAGAAGATGTTGTCTTCATTTAGTTCTGCAGACCTCAAGGCAGCAGCTTCCTCTAAATAGATGGAACAAAAAAGTGTGGATAATCAACATGAATGAGTATTACTGGGACTAAGCAGAATCTGAAAAATGGCATCATTGCAAATATACTCCTGGTTAATGCAGTACCATAGAATATGGAATGGGTTCCCCGCTCTAGATGATGAATGTGGATTTTGACTTTTATTATGACGATTCAAGCACCAAGTATATCAATAATTAGCCTTCATGATGTATATCTCGTGTTGATAGACGTTGGATGCACATATAATGGGAGTTGTGGACAGCTTCACCTTACAATGCCGTAAATGACCAACATTTTATGACAGTAATTCCAGCTATTTTGTCTCTTTTAACGATGACATCTTGTCAGTTTTAATGTTGACTAGGTTAATCCAATCCATAAAGTATATGAATTGAACCATTTTTTTTGGAGGGGGGGGGGGGTAGGGAGCAGTGAGGGGTGATTTCCATAGTTTATAATGTTTGTACTTATTGCTCTAGTAGTGATGAGAGAAGCAAGAAAATGAAATTATGTAAAGTTAATCATATGGTTTGTAAATGTAAGGCTTCAATAGGAGGCTTTCAGCGGTGGTGCTGCAATAATATTCAGTATTGCAGAGGCTTCACTTTAAATCACAATTGAGCAGTTCAGTATTTTTAAAATCTCCGTTTATCTTCTTGTAAGTTATTTTTTAAGGATTATTTTGTCTGCCACTTAGAATGAATGTTTAATTTTTGTAATTTATTTTGAATCATTTTGTACAGTTGTAAGATATGAGGATTTTTTAGAATAAGGTAATATCTTGACACCCCGGGACAATGTCATACAAACATTAACTGGTAGTAAACGTCCACTGTCTAGCCAGAATGGATTAGCGCCCTCTCTTGACTAAAATCATAAAATCTGGGTTTCGAGGTTTCCTTCAACTCAATGTAAAGAACGTAGTAGAGGGCCAGCCTGTAGGTCCAGACCTGTAACCTTACAGTTTAAAAATTAGTATGCCACATTAAGTCTATGCAGCAATATGCCATACATATCATAAGATTATGACATTATAATATTATGCTTTAAATTTCAAGGTCAACATTTTTTTTCCAGTTGAAAAAGTACATAGCTGAATTTCTCATGTAGTAAAACATATGATTAAACAAAGATATCATCAAAGTGGGTCAAGGTATCATTTTGACCTGTCATTGAAAGTGCGTTGACTTTTTAATATTTTGGGCTGTAGCAATTGACCCCTCCCCAAAATGCTGGGAAGTTAGAAGTGGCCAGCTGAAGTAAAAAGTGTTCAAAATCCATCAGGGAATGCCGAAACCATTTTCAAACCTTTGTTCCCAGACTTTGGTGATTGGTCACGAGACAAGGTTGTTCCTCTACTAACATGGTAAAAAATATCCCCCTGCATTTTAT
>JZLH01S0086208.1:113621-127080 GCA_001188425.1 Eucidaris tribuloides | reverse complement strand
CCAACCCTGTGTCAAAGGGGTAAATAACTCTCGTTTTTCACCTGTTCAATTTTGTGTTATTCCCAACTAGATTACCATCAAATTCAAAGACGTGGAGATCCCCAAGAGTCCCTTCACAGTCAATGTTGCCAACATCACCACGGACGCCAGCAAGTGTTCCGCCAAAGGACCTGGTCTGGAAGCCACTGGCCTTGTTCTTAACCAGAAGACCTACTTTGAAATCTTCACGGCTGGTAATGTAGAATTACTTACTTACTTATTGCCCATTATGCCTCCTGGCATGTAGGACAGCAACAAAAGCTCTCCACACCTGTAGAATAACAAAACCAAAACACAAACAAACTTTCCCTGAACCAATCGAGTGCCAACCAGTAGCCAATTAATTGACCCAACAAATGTGCCAATAAGTGCTGTACTATGTACAGTCATCATGATGAATGTTTGATTAAATTATTGCCATGTACGTTCATTTCCTGTTACTTTTTGAATTGAACAGTCAGCTTGGAGGAAGACCAAAACCGTATCAAACTTTATAGAGACCTAGCTGTTTGCTCGAATGTACCTGCATGCAGTGGCAAAGCATTGCACAGTAGAAATGTAGTAAGGGTCTTTGTTTCACAGCCCCTAAACCAGAAGAAACATAACAATAAAAATAAGGAATTGATCTATGGCACTTATAAATATAAAAAATGATTGCATATAGAGAGGAGTAACTGATATTCAGTTTGATGTAGATCAGAGCAGTTTTTATGTTTGAGTCTCTCTCTCTCTCCTATTTCAGTTGTAATATACATGTACATTATGTTCTGAAAACATCCATAAAAGTTAGCATAATAGTAGAAATGTAATGTTATTTTACACTTATATTTGCATTAGTAATTTAGGGAATTGTCAGTTTATTTGATATGAAATAATCAATGCACAAGCACCGTGATGGTGTTCTTGAGAAGGAAATAACTGAAGATACATGAAGGCTGAAGGTTAATCAATACTTGACAGGTTTCTGAGGTAGGTTTGACCATTTTGGAAGTAACTGAAATATCGCAGCACTAATTACCATAACCATGATTCTTGAACAGGTGCTGGTGCTGCCAACCCCACGGTCACCATGACGGCTCCTGACGGCAAACAGGTCCCAGTCAAGCTCCAGGATAAGGGGAAGGGGGTCTACTACGTGGAATACACCCCTATCATGGTGGGCGTCTACAAGATCGAGATCAAGTTTGGTGGTGCTCACATCCCGGGCAGCGTGTTCAACGTTAAGATTGCTCATGGTATGTATCATGTTAAGTTTACTCTGATGGCCATGGCTAATGCCGAGCCTGAACCTCATAAACCTCATAGGGAGTATAGTCATCCCTCAAAAAATCATAAAGGTTCCCATTGTAAAACTTCATTATTGTCAATGATGTCAATTTCCAAAAAGTCACAAAAAAGTAAAGTATACCTGTTTCAGAACTTAAGGTAAATGGCATGATTCAGAGCTGCCAACTAATATGTTTTAACGATATTAGTATGTTTTTTCATCATCAAAAGTAACAAAATATGATTTTTAAATACAGAATATGTTTTTTTTTAAATTTGATCTGGCATGCTTGTATGTGTAATTTACCCATTTTTGGACCAAAATGTGTTTTTTGCCATCAAAAATATGATTTTTACTGTGCATAAATACATTTTTTTGACAAAAGAGGTTGGCAGCCCTGATGATTGGGAGTGGTCCGTCAAATTTGGGGGTGTAAACTATTCTAGAATCAAAAACTGTGCAAGGATTCTACTGTGAAAATTTTTTGTCAAAAGTTGACTCATTCTAAAGATACTTCCATCAGTATGCCCAAATCTGTTGTGTAGCTCTCTACGGCATCTATTTCTATCAGGCCCTGAGAGAAACGAAATGCTAGTATGTTCATGCTTGATTTGGCTTAAGTAAACAAATTCAAGATAAATCCTTCCAGCCAGGAGATGTTCTCCAGCTGGTGTATCTATTGTATATCTATCAACCAGTTTGGTTCGAGAGGCATTTTTAATTTCTCCCAATCATGTCACTGCCCTTTAATAAGTTCAACAATCCTCCTTCACCGTGACTCTCTTGTCACCGATTTATCAGAGTGCAGACATTTTTGGGTGGGGCAGGAAGGTAAAATTTACTGTGTGATAACTTACATAGGAATGCATGGTTGCAACATATCTGCTTTGCACAGTGTGTGAACCCCATAAACAGAGTTCTGAAGGATGTAACCTGTTTTTTTGTGTATGCTCATGACCATATAATGTATTTGCATCCACTTGTGAACTGATTTTGTGATTTTAAATCATATCTATTGTGGTTTAAATCTGTTTTCTTGCAGATCAAACTACTTCCTCAGTTTGTTACCAATGCTCATGAAATTTTGGTTTCAGCAGATTGGGTGCTGGGGTGGAGATGTGCAAGACACATTTTTCGAATTCATTTGAAACTGTGTTGCCATGGTAACAGTATATTTTGTCAAGTCAGGGGTGTGATGGGGCAGGGGTATTAATCACCTTCAGTGATATTTCTAGTTTTATCAATGATTACCTGGTCTCCATTTTTCTTTCAGCCCTCAACGCTGGAAAAGCCTTTGCCTACGGCCGTGGTCTCCAACCGAAGGGTCTCCGTGTCAAGGAGGAGTGTATCTTCTACATCGACACCAAGGAGGCGGGAGAGGCTGAACTGAAAGTGCAGATCATTGGCCCTGGTGAGCTAGGCATTCTGGGATAGCCAAAATGGCCGCTGACGAGGTCGGCAAGGTGTTGGATGATGAGTGGTTGGCCTACATTGCAGTCGTGAATAACCTAGGGTGGGATAAATTTTGTTTCACAGGAAGTGAGAAATTATATAAATTAGTAAATAAGTGGTAGTTTAGGGAAAAGACATTTAGATTTAGTTGGTATTACGAATAATGTAATTCCAGGAGATGATAATCTGTTAAATTTTGACAGGGTATTTTGCAAAGAATTCGAAATCCTGAAGAGAAAATGGGCTAGAATTTCTAATTAGGATATGTTTGCAGGTGTAGATATAATCTTTCATTTATGCTTTTCCTTTCTAGCTGTTTATCTCTCAAACAATTCTGAAATGATTCATGATGAACTTTTCTGAGAATAATTTCTGTTATCTATGAAATATCCTCACTACTTCTGGCCTCAGAAGATTGGATCTAATTAAATTGTATTTTTGTAAACACCTTGCCACTGGGCACTAATTAATGGTAGTGTACTTTCTTTCAGTGATAAGTTGAGCTGGGGGCAGATACCGCCGACAATCCCTTAACCCTTAAGGGATAAACAGACTTTGCACATATATTCTGGAACTTTGCACTAGGGGCATTCATTTGTCATGACCACAGTAGGAGCTGCAGGGCCTAAGTTATATAATTTATGGTTACATGCTACTAGTCATAGGTATTTTCTATTCACTATTCAACTACCCTAGAAGATTGTGGGAGTTGTGTATGTTGCAATGTGAAATTCAGCATTGAGAGAAGAGTGAGACTGTGGGAGATGATTGAGTGAATCTTGCATGCATTTCTGCTTTTATTTTATTTTATTTTGTTTTGATTTGTATTCTTTAAGCTGGTTTCTCGTCTGTATATTATTTTAAACCACTCAACATTCAGTATATGATGACAAAAAAAAATAATAATTTTGATCTGCTTTTATTTTGATTTGCTTTTATTTTGATTTGATTCGTATACTTTGAATCAGTCTCCCCTTTGTTTATTTCAAACCAATCAGTACTTACTTTAACAACAAAAACACATGGTTGAAGTTCAAATGACTGTCTATACAATAATTCTACCTTTTCTAAATTCTATTGGTGGTTTTAAACTTATCTTTCTAGTAAAACTTATTATTATTATGCAGTGATATCTTTTAAAGTCACTGTCATAATATAATGGAGATAATTGTAAAAAACATGCTTATTCATTCCCCTACATGATAGCTCCTACCATGGATCCTTATTTTCATGCATGTACTCTTTGCTATCATTTCTGATCCTGTTTTCAGTGGACTGTTTTCTGAGTGTGATTGTTAACAGTCTGAAAAGATTTTGAATGTATGAACTCACTACCTGAGTGAGTTGGCATGGTTTGCGGTGAAACTAACTGATAATTTACGATATACTTAAATTTCTCAGATAGGTCTGTCTGTCCATGTCTTTAGTTTTAGTGTTTGTACATTTTCTTTGTTTGAAATAGACATTGTCAAAGTAAAATGGTTTCATGTCATAACTAAAGAAAGTACCAAAAATTAACAATTTCAACTTGAAGAGCTGTTCTTTTTGTAACTCAACATACGTAGCTATTGACAGATTTTGATTAGGTGTAAAAATAAACTGGCACATTTTCATGTAATAGAAAAGTCCAAGAGACATTATGATGTGATATATATTTCCACCTCCATTTTAGTTAGGTTATGGTCAAATCATTTAGCAATTAGAAGATACATTAATTTATTCATTCTGAAGACAATAGTATATGTATCATGTTTATACTGTCAAAACTATAGGTCAAACTTTCATTCACTTATTTGTCATTTCTTTGTGCATAATAGAACCACACATGGTCAAGTTTGACCAATAGTAATTGACATTATGTAATATGTACTTGTAAATATATTTCTGTTTAGATCTACATACATGTACTTTACATCTACCTAGAGATGTGAATTCCATTAGTCAGCAAATTACATCCGTAAAAAGTTGTAGAATATATGTACTGTATGTTGTTTGTTTACTGTGTACGATTCAAACGAACTTGTCCAGTTGCATCCATGACTGCATGTAGAAACCATTTGCGTCCAAGCATCGAGCCACCTTGATGCGGATATCCATTTTGTTGTCTTCATCCCGAATGCAGTTTGTACCAGTTACCGGTGATCCGCTCTATCCGTCTTGCTTCTATCCATTTAATGTAGAAGAGCTCACTAAGAGCTTTTCTGCTGTAGAATTGTGTGAACAAGCATTGTCTTCTGACATTTTTGTGTTGCACCCATTGCATGACATTTGAAATTTTAACACCTAAAGATTATGATTATGTAATGGATCTTTCATGAAAATTGCACAAGTGGAATGACTTTGCTGTGATATTAAACACTATATAACAGAGTAGTATTACTTAAATCCTCTTACAAAAATGCCAGGGTTTTCTCTATAAAAATTCTGATCAACCAATGATCTTCATGCTAGCATGTAAGAGTGTTGAATGAATTTTATCAAAATCTAAATTGAACATGAATGTATCTGGAATTCAAAGCTGTTTTATCACAAACAATATGATAAACAAAATCTGGAAAGCCGTGCTTGTCATGTACAAATTGAAATTAATATTCAATGACATTATTTCTGCAGAAGACAGTGCCCATTTTGCCTGACTTGTTTTCAATCGTCAATTTTCATTTCTACCTGTTCGTTTCTCACATTTATTGAGTTATGTCAGCTGAAATGGAGATTGAAATTCAAAGCAAGTCTATTATTTAAATGTTTGTAAGACAATTGTTTTTGATGGGTATGCATTTACAGTATTTCATGTTAATGCAATATTATTCGCCTAGTCTTTAGATCTTGTTCCCCACCTGAATATCAATTTTAACTGCATAATGCCCTGGGCATGTGACTTCTATTAATACCGTTTCCACTTCATACTTGTAGTTTCATCCCGTAATTAACAAAACCTCCTCCCACATGTTCATATTCCATTAACAAACATACCAGATGAACTTGATTAATGTGACTGGATCCTTTAAAGAAAAATTGTACCCATAACTTAAAGAATTTTCCGAATTTATTTCTCTAAACAGATCCCTATTATTCTACAAAACGTAAAACACAAAAACAAAATTGATTTTAAAAAATAGAACAAAAACCAAAGATACAGATTAAATGATTTTGGGTAAAAAAAAACCCCAAAAATAGAAAGCTATGTTTTATATTGGACTATGCATACCAAATGTATTATCAATTTCATCATGTTTTGCTGAATACTCGTGATTGATTATTCTGCTGTCATTCACAACGATTCCATCCATAATAACACCTTAGGTGGCGTTGACGAACCAGTGAAGACGACGTACAACAATGACGGCCTGTACACGTGTAAGTACTCCCCCTACAAGGCAGGCCGCTACATCGTCAACGTCAAGTACGGCGGCCAAGCCATCCCCAAGGCTCCGTTCACCGTCAACATCGGACCCGAGCCCACTGGCCCCCTCACCCAAGTCCGTGCCTTCGGTCCAGGGTTGGAGGGCGGTATCGTCGGCAAGTCGTGTGACTTCACAGTGGAAACAAATGGTGCAGTTGGTGCTCTTGGTAAGAACCATATGTCAAAAAGAGCATTTATTGATCCATTGCCAGCTAGTCTTCTATGATGAGGAAACCTAATCGGGGTTACAGCTAGCTCAAATTTAGTGCCTGCTTAATGCAATAAAAGTGAGCGTATAGAAATCACATTGAGGATTCCTGGTATTCTGCAATGCGTCAGCAAAAATTATTACAGTGGTGGTTTTCCTTTGATGACAGCTTCGCTTGCATATCAATGACTTTGTGAGCTTTTTAAGCCCTTGAATCTTGTATTCTATTCATTTTTTTTCTGATTAAAATGCTAACTTTCAACAAATAAATAGTACAATTTTCAAGGTTTTATTATGATTTTCTGTGCTGGTTGCCAACTATTATTCTAAAGCCTACTGCTGATCGTATTGAGTCTGTGTGGGATAATCTTGACCAGTGCTGATCAGCGTAGCTATAACCCTGGTCATGACTATAACTGATTTCATCAGTCAGATTTTAAATAGTGCTGTATGATATGTTTGAAGGGCTTCTGTAAATTGGTTTCTTCATTTGCACTCTGTTCGAAAGGCTAATCAAAGGATTGAGCTGAAGTCAGAAACATGTGTGCACAATGGCAGAACCAGGTCCAGTGCATTGCAGCTGGTTGTTTCTACCCATAGGATAGCTGCAATTGCACTGAGTAATAGTTTGGATATTGTCACCACATATTTCTGAACCAGTTTGATTTCATCACTTCTGCCTCTATAAAGACGTCATGTGTTTTGGGTTTTGGGTTTTTTTTTTTTGTTATCTCCCCATCTTGTTTACCACTTATCACATTTTGATACCTAAATACAGTATTGGTACAATTTTGCAAATTTATGTTATGTGAACTCCATATTTCTTCATGAAATGAAATAGTCACCCTACATTATGATATGTTATATTATGTTGTGTTATATTATGTCAAATGTTATGTGAAATATGATTTAAACAAATAAAAGGTAATGCATTCATGCTTGAAATTCCCTCCCTCCCTGTAGGCTTTGCCATTGAGGGTCCATCACAGGCTGAAATCAAGTGTAAGGACAACGGCGATGGTTCTTGTGAGGTGTCCTACTTCCCCACCTCCCCCGGAGACTATGCCGTCCATGTTACCTATGAGGAGGAGGACATCCCATGCAGTCCCTTCATGGCCAAGGTTGTACCCAACCCTGGTGGATTTGATGCATCAAAGGTAAGATATCCTTGGATCTCATTGGTGATCTTCAGTTCTATTTAGAGTGGGGATGTAATTACTGGCGTTTAAAAGTTGTGTTACAACTTGTTTAAAATGTTTTTATTTTTTATTTTTGTGTGTGTGTAATTATGAGTTATAATCATTGTAGTTCTGGTAATAAGAAATGATGCACATTTGGATATGAGTTCAATGCATAACAAAGAAAAAAAACAGAAGTTTTTATCAGTGATGTTAAGTTCCCCAAGAAGTGTGGATGGTGGCACCAGTCTCTGAAAATTGTAAATTATATATTTGAATATAATATACAAAAATTACCCTTCACACGGTGTTTGGAAAATTAATCTCTCTCAAAGGCAGTGCTGTGATATCATACCTGTGGAATGATGTCTGCTGAAGTGGTTTGAATTGATTGCAACCTTCAAGTTTGTATTACAGATTAATTAAATAAAGTGGAGCCTAGAGTGCAAATACACCTAATTTAACTGGTGTCTTGATGATTGCCTTCAGGTCTCCTTGATGTAGACCTTGGCACTAAAACAATTTTTTAAAGAAAAAAATATTGTAATTTGGAGGATGCTAGACAGGCTGGTAATATGGTTATAAAATAAATTTCAACTGGACATTATTTCCTTCATACCAATTACATTTCTGATTGCAATTATTTAAATACTTGTTTTGGGGTTTTATGAGAAAAAATGAATAAACTTACATCTAAGGGTTTTCACAGTGAAGTAAAGTTAATTAAGAATACATCATCTCAGTTCCAAAGGCAAATATCTATGTTGTAATTGACACATGTTATTTGTCTCCTTTGATGATTAGAGGGTTCTTACAAAGTTAGAATGAGACTTATATTAGGTACTGGTGAGTCGGTTCATTTGGATATCTGTGAGCCGAGCAAAACTTGAAGTTCACAGATTGAAATCTTATGGATCCGGTTCAACCAATTTGAACAAAGAAGTACATTAGAAATTGGATCAATGCTTTTCTGGCCTGACACAACATTGGGATCATAGACCTACCACTCCTTTGTCATGCCTTAACTACAGCCAAAAAAGTGCAATGCAGTAAGTAAACCCATTAAGCACCACCTTTCCCCAGTCTTTTACAGCAAAATTGCTCCAACAAAGGGTTTTTTTTCAGCACTACAAAACATCACATTTAGTGTTAGTAGTGATAGTATGTCTGAATTTATACCTGGGCAAAGGTTTGATTGGATTCACTATCATGAGGTTCATGGATAACTCATCTGTAATATCCATTCCGTCATTCATCTTCCTCACTCCAGGTGAAGGCATTTGGTCCTGGCCTGGCTGCCGATGGCCTTGAGATCAAGAAGAAGACCGAATTCACCGTAGACGTTAAACAGGCTGGCACTGCCAAGCTGGTCATCGACATCCGTGACCAGTGGGGCAACAGTATCGAGGGCAGTGGGTCAAGGACAAAAGAATGGCACCTACACCGTGTACTACACCCCAGAACACCCCCTCAAGCACACCGTGGCTGTCACGTGGGGTGGCGTCAGCATACCCAACAGTCCTTTCAAGGTTAGTTAACTCATTTTTTTTGGAAACCGGATGTGCCATGTATTAACTCTATGGGAATTACAGGATCTCGGAGGCAATGGGTTAAAGGGCAGTGATATGATTGGGAGAAGTAGAAATACCTCAAGAACCAAATGAGATGAAACACCTTCCAATATTTACACTGGATCGAGTGTATAATCAGACTGGAAGGATTTGTCCTGAATTTGTTTACTTGAGAAACAAACATGGATTTACCAGTATTGAATTAATCTGCGGCCATGATAAAATTTGATCCCACAAAAAGGTACACAACAGATTTCACCATCACAGCATTTTGTGATAGTAATTGTACAACAAAGTAGATACATGTCTATGAAATTTTCACCGCATAAACTTAAACAGTATACTTGATTCTGGGAGCATTTTGTTGTAGATTAAGGATCACTTTTAATCTTATCATTTCTCTGTAACATAGTTATTCATATTTTTATGACATTATTACCCCTAATTTAGATCAATGTTGGTGGCGGCATGACCAAGGTCAAGGTGTATGGTCCAGGTGTGGAGCCCAACAAGGTCAAGGCCAAACAACCCACAGAGTTCACCATCGATACCAAAGAAGCAGGAAAAGGTATGAATGCAAATATGATCATTACAGATTTGTGTACACAGGATTGTGTAGGTCACTTGTTCATAACCAATGCTTTAGCTCTTTCAAGATAGGTTTGAATTTTTTTTAAAACATTGCCTGTGTATATTCAGGACTAGCCCTGATGATGTTTTGAATTTGCGTGAGTTGAAATCAGTTGTGAAATGAACATTTCCAAAATTGATTGTCTTTTGCAATGTCTAGGAGCAAAAAGACATGTTTTTTCAAAGAAACATAGTGATCGTTTGAATCAAGAAATATGAAAATATATCTACTGTAGGTACATGCCCATATGTTTAAAATAGTAAAGCCATAATTTTTGTAATCATTTCAAGATTCTATGAAAAAAAGCTTGCTATGAAGTGTAGGAAACTTAGTTGCAGAACTTGATTGATCAGAATGGGATTTGATTCAGCCTTCTTGAGGGTAGAGGTGTATTTATATATTCTGCAAGTCCTATGGCAATTCCATCAGATGCAAACATACCCTGTGGATAAAACCTCATTCCCACTGTATCTCATGAATGGTTGGTCAGATTGGCACAAAATAAACTGTACTTACACTGATCTATTTGAAAAAGTGCCACCCTCATACACTGCCATTGATTGATTATGTCACCATCAGTCGTTTCTTTTGTCACAGAAATATTGCAGTGATTTGTGTCTTGCACAGACAGTTCATTATGTTGGTTAATTTATGGTAGTTTTTATGGGTCTCGGAAACACTACCATGTTATAGGCCCTTCCTTTTACACTTTTTTTTTACAGAATTGAAGCTCAATATCATTGTAAGCAAACTTGAATTTTTGTTCCCATCTCTTACAGCCCCTGTCGCAGTCACCATCAAGTCGAAAGCAGGTGTAAATGGACCCAAAGAAAAGGAGATACCAGTCAAAGTCAAGGACAACAACGATGGCACCTTCACAGCCAACTACACCCCCGAAGGTCCGGGAGAGTACGCCGTCAGCGTCAAGTATGGTGGCACGGAGCTTCCCCAGAGCCCCATCAAGGTCGGAGTCGTGCCCGATGTCGACGTTGGCAAGATTAAGATCACAGATCTTCAAGAGAGTACGTATTTGATGGCTGTGGTATCAAAAGATTATTATTTGAAAATAAATTTGTCTTGTAACCATGGAAATCAATAAAAAATAGACCTGTATGCATGTCCCTGCCAACCCCTCCCTATGAGTGACCCCATGTATAAGTGTACACACCTTTGTACAAGTTTTACGTTATATAGCATGAAATATGACCATACTTTACCATCTGTTTGAAATGATCATTGTTGCATGGATTACCCTCTGTACATAAAGCTTGGGGATAACAAATGTTATAAGATGCATGTAAATGTTGGGACAGAAAAATGATTTCATTAAAATTTTGCTGATAACATTCTGCATGGATAGCATGTCCATATTTACCTGAAAATTTTAGACTCCAAGAATGCTTTTGGAATCAAATTCCAATTAAGGAAAGTTATTGGAGCTGGGCAGGTTGGGGTTAATATGTGATTGTTACTCCACCTTGTTTATGTTGGACATTGACTGGAATACTTCAACAGCAGTTAGAATATAGTCTGCCTTATCATCTCACCTAAGTGTCTGTTCAGTAGATTGTGTCCTTGTTTTTAAAGAAATAATCACATTTTTTTACAACTAGATAATAATTTTGAGCCATCCGTTTCTGCTATCAATAATTATCCCATGTGTGGTGCATTTAATAACTCATCGGAAGACCATTCATTGAGAATGTATACAGAACTTTAATGCCAGATTTGTATGATATGCAATGTTATAAACCCTGCTGTGTTTCCACATGCATGTAATCGTTTGTTTTCATAACATGTTGCATGACTATCCACAGGCCTTGATGTAGGTAAAGAAAACTCTTTCCATGTCGATACCACCAAAGCCGGGGATGGTGATCTGATACCCACAATCACGGGACCAGATGGCAAGATAGTCCCCGTCAAAGTTGTTCCTGTTGAAACCGGATTTGATGTCAAATTTACGCCAACCGAAGAAGGCCCACATAATATCGAAATGACGTACGGTGGATTTCCCGTCCTGGATTCGCCCCTCACACTTAACGCTGATCCCAAGCCTGATGCAACAAAAGTCAAGGCCGAGGGTCCGGGTTTGACTGCAGGTCACGTGAACAAGCCTGCCGACTTTACCATCGATATCCGCGATGCTGGCCGTGGTGGTCTGAGTGTCGGGGTGGAAGGTCCCAGCGAGGCTGAAATAGACTGTCAAGATAACGGAGATGGCACCTGTGCTGTCTTCTACACACCCAACGACATCGGTACCTACACCATCAACATCACTTTTGACAACAAACACATCCCAGGCTCACCATTTGAAGCAAAAGTCGTTGACACTTCTCTCGTCAAGGCTCGTGGCCCAGGAATCACGAACGGCGCTTTCGTGAATTTCCCGTGCACCTTTGAAATCGACTGCAGCAAGGCTGGAGAACCTCCCATCAGTTACGACAAAGAAAAAGATCTCCCTGTCAAGTGCACAGCGGTTGGACCTGGAGGAAAAGCTGTTGATGCCAAAGTCACACCCAAAGATGATGATGTCTATGAAGTCACATACTTTCCAATTGAGGAAGGACCATACGCACTAGACCCCACATACTGTGGCTACAATCTCCCAGATTTCCCCAAGGAGGTCTCCGTCAACCCACCCATCGACTTCAGCAAGATTGTTCTTGAGGGACCAGGACTGACAGACGGTAAAGTCAAACTTCTCCACTCCATCAGTATCATGCTGATCGTAATCTACTTACCATCTCTTCATTCATTCATCATAACATTTTTCTTTCTTTTAGTTGTAAAAGAAGCCTTTTCTCTTTGTTGTGTTCATGGTAGAACTTACATGTATCATCATCAAAGTCATTAGAATGCAGTGTCTTATAGTTTCTACTCTTATGTTCCATGGTGTTACTATATAGGTTCTTGGGTCCCACTGCTTCATATGGTAATAAGATGTGTACCTTTTAAGGTGCAAGCAGACAGTCTGTATACGTGAACAAAGCCCCTATACTGATATGAATGTTAGTAATCCGAAAGTTGAATAATGGAGTAGATGGAGATGATGAAGTGAAATTTTGATAAGCTCTAGAGAGATACTAATTGCAGTTTGGTACAATAATATTAAGACGAAGAATATATCCTATTTTCTCAATGAGTTAGCATTCTGTATTAAAGTACTTGCATCTTTTCTTCTGCCTAAACAATGGAAACTCATGCTTCAAATATATATCATCGTCCTTCTATAATACATATCATCTTTCTTTTATAATTCATATTTTATGTGCCATCTTCATTTGTGACTAACTATATTTACATACCTGTGTTGTGACATTTGTAGGGTCATAATCAGTTATTAAGCTGTTGGTAACGGTTAGCATTGTCGATACAGTGGCAAGCTCTCAACGGGATTGCACAGCATTCAGGCTGGTAGCTACCTCTTCTGCCAATCACAGATTTTCATAGCAAGCTGCCAGATTTGCCCCAAGTTCAAATTCACCAAAGACATTAAGTAGTTTGATGAAGTAAACATTTCTGGTCAACAATCATTGACAATTTTTTACATTTAAGTGTAAGGAGAAATATTCCCCATATTTTGTATTTTCTCTGATGTCAATACTTGTTGGTTTCCCCTTCAGCTAAAGGAGTAGCTCATTAAATCCATTGGTCATTGAATCCAGCCTCACTCACATCATTTTTTCCACATATCTCAAAATCTGAAC
>JZLH01S0086208.1:102174-113354 GCA_001188425.1 Eucidaris tribuloides | reverse complement strand
AATTCAAACAGCGGAAAAAATGATTGTTTACGGGGCGAACATAAACTTCATACATGAAAAGTACCCATAATTCCCTTAAAACAAATGAATACTTAAACTAAACCAGGCGAGATAATATTTTACTAAATATCACAAGGAAGTCAGTTTAGTAATGCAACACAAGACAAGCACTTTCTGTTGGGCCTGGAATGTAATAAAATTATTATGATCAAATAGATGTTCTTGATCACAGGAAATTTAAACATAATGAATTGCTGCATACCATGAGGCATGCACATGTTAATGTCCTTACAGATGAATGATGCACAAAAGATAATCTGACATAAGACATCAAAATGTACAACAGGTATTACATCGCAATGATGGACACCATTATCGTAGGAAGATGTATTGAAACATGAGTATGAACTATACCGACAAAGTAAAAAATAAAAAGGGTTCAGCAATTTAACAGAGGTTGATTTCATAGAAGAAGTTTCCCTTCAAGTAGATGTAACACTGTTGAAAAAACACCTTATGCGCAGTAATTGGCTTTCCATCAAAACCAACCACCAAACTGACTGCCTAGCGTTGTCTGTCTATAACAAGTAGATCTAACTGTTGGCTCGTAAGGAGAAGGGCATTGCCTTACTTCTTGAAAGTCTCTACTTTGCTATTAGATTGCGTGATTTGACTAAAGTCACGAGGTGATTTAGTTATATCAAATTTCTGTTCTATAGTAACAGTTTATGATAACTTCCACAATAAACACCAAGAAAAAGAAAAGCTGTTTAATGCTGAAAGGAAAGGAGCGTTATACAGATAAATTCAAAGCAGGATGCAAAAGTGGGTTATAACCAGCATGATACTGATGAAGAAGTTTGGTTTTACCATCATGTCAGTCCTGGCCCTTCAAGAACAATCTTGCTGATGTCGATGGGTGGTCGTGTACGGACACCTTCTTGAGCGAACTCTGGGATTGTGTAGCCACAGAAAGAATATGGCATCTAGCGTGTGTAGGTCTTCTTCAACTTGGAGAGTAAGCTAACTTGATAGACCTCATCATCTTTGGGTTCGACTTTACAATCGAACATTTCTCCTCCAGGGACCAACTGCCATGCATTTGACCGGAAGATCAGCTTCTTTGTCATGAATCGAGGGGAGGTTCACCAGCATTTCGCTACAGTCAACTTCAAAGGTGCACGGGAAATCAACAAAAGTGGCCATTTTGTGATTCCAGGGCCACGAGCCTTCACAAAGATTAGAATCAATGACTTTAGCTTTCAAAATGGAAGCAAGCTGGTATGCGTTCCTTGTCAAAGGTGAAGATTAATGGTGTACGTACGATGGTCTGCTGGATGTGAAGAATGTACAGTCCATCTCCATTATCTTAGAACTATTTTCAGCCTCACTAGCGGCTGGCCATGCCAACACGGAGACCACCGCGCCCAAGGAATGCGGGTACAATGGTAAATCTCAGACAGGCTCAGTTTCACTAGTACGGCAGTCAATCCTGGACCTTCGCGCTTGACTTTCGATGCATCAGGCTTGGGTTTGGGCCGGTTAGTGCCTGTGGCTGAATCCAGTACGGGACGACCATGCCATACTTCAAGTCAATTTTATGAGGACCTTCTTCAGTTGGGAGGGCCTGGTAAATTGAGGTCAAATCCAGATTCAACAGGAGACAAACGTTCTGACTGGTAGCTATCTTGCCATCTGGGCCTGTGACAATGGCCTCCATCAGATCACCCTTCCAATTTTGGGAGCATTGACATGAAAGAAGGTTTCTTACCTACATCAAGGGCCTGTGGTAGCTCATGCAATATGTTATGAAAGAAAGAACCGAATTTAATACATGCAGAAGAAACAAACAGGCGACAAGAACATTTTACAAATCATCTGCAACAATGTTGATGATTTCCTTAACATTTCAATTGGAGTTCTACCTATGAATATGAGAAACACAAATTTTGAAATACATACAACAGGATAGCGAAATTATACATGTACATTCAAGTTTGGAGCGAGACTTGGCAGTCAACAATAATCATGACATTTTTGTGTAAAAAATTAGTTTATTATTTCTCTCTAAACACATACAGGCTAAACAATACAAGAGCATATTTTATTTCAAAAGGTGCTAGTGATGAGTAGGCCAATATTCTAACTGAGTACTTCAAATAGTCCGTCTGGTAGTACAACAATTGGAATTCACTATCAAAATATTCAATAAACTTGATAGTGACACATAATTTGCTACAAAAAGACAGATTACTGAAAAGATATACTCTGCAAAGAAACAAATAGTTTAGAGTATAGTAGTAATCCAGGATTAAAATCCGGTTTATCCCCGACTACGGGGTGGCCGGATTCACCTCGCACTCACAGAAAATCACCCTCACCCCTCCCTCACTTTACTCTATTCGGTGAGAAAGAGAAATTGTAATATTACATATATAATGATCATCAATAATGAATGTCCAACTTTATAATCATACTAAAAATTGTGTACAAAATTTAAACCCCAAGTTTGGATATAATGTCAAAATTACAAACCTTTTCATAGGTCTCACTTTCAGATTTATAAGTTAATAAATAATAGTGTCTCTTATATAGCGCATAATACCTTGACAGGGTCTTATGCGCTTAGAAAGAGGAAAAAAGATAAGAAGGTAGTACATATAAAATTGTATATAACATGTGATTTATAATGAAACACAAAATATAAAATGAATTAATTGTAAATGCATCAATAATATTAGTGAATTACATTTGTTGACATAAAAATGGATATTATTTTTTTCTAAATTGTAAGTTATCGCAGCGATATGATTAGTTTGATGGAGATGAATACAGCTTTGTTTATGTTGTGATATCAGGTCTGAGCATGAAAACTTTCCTTGACTATTAAAACAGCACACTACCACTTTCAATCTGATGTAGAAATTTAGAAATCCCTCAGGTGTCCTATGCTGATGATTACTAAAGCTATTGTGCCCTCTACCTTTCACTATTGATGGAAATGCTTATAGTGACCCATGGGCAGGGTCCAGAATCAGTGATTCACATTTGTTCAAATTATTAACCCACTGGCGTTTTAAGAATGAGATATTTTGGGTGAGGTCTATGGGGAATGCCTGGTATATTGAACTGAAATTGTCTTAATGAGATTTAATATGATAATCTGGTATTCAGGAAGTGGGCCTCTGTGGTACTCACATGAAATAATTATATCAGATGGAAGACATACTGAATATGATTCCATGCTGTTGTGTAGGTTTCCTCTCTTTTAATGTCTTTTTTACTTGTTGTTTAAGATATATTTACTTTCCATGTGATATCCACCAGCATAAAGTTTACGTATTGCATAAATTATGCTATATAATGGAACATATTCACAAAGGCAAAATGAAATTTTAATGGAAGCACAGGTCATTTTAACAGGTTGCCTCCAAGATCTTAAATCCACGGGAGTTAACACACGACCATCCGGTTCCTGTAGCAAACAGATTGAATAAGCTGCATTTGCGACCAGGACAAAATGACTACTACAACATAAACTAGGGAAAATCAGAAATGTTATAAGGCACTGAACATTGGCATGGGTTAAATACAGTAACATAGTGTAGCACTTCCCGTAGGGGAATATATTAAATGGATATATTAAGTGAAATGTATAGGCCTTAGCAGAAGAGATTACATGAAAAATAGTTGATTAAATGCTGATACATGAGGAGGGAAATGTTCATTTAAACAGATGATGTGCCACGATTGACCTCAACTCACAGGAGGACAATAAATGTCACAACAGAGAGGTAGAGCATTACATTATAATATTGATGGAAACATATAGAAACAGGGTAAAATATTAGAAGCAAGAGGTATGTGAAGCACATAATTATGTTTCAACTATAAATGCAAAAGCAACAAGATACGTTGATAGGTTTCACTTCCAAACAATAAGATACTGTACCAGTAGACTTATTTCCATCAAGAGGCATTATGTATTCCCAGGCCATTTCAAAAGAAAAATTATTCAAGTAACTGCCTCTAGATTTGTTTTTGGTACCAAGGAATATGGTGGCACTATGAGTATAAGCTATAACATAAACTGTACAATAGGACACTGCATATATATAAGAATGAAGATATGATAAGCTCTTACACACAAGAAGAAGAAAGCTGCTCTATTATAGACGCAAAGCAAGTTATGAAAACATGAATGAAGGGATGGTAAGTTACGAACAGCGTAATACTGATGAACAAAATTAGTTTACCGTCTGTCAGTCCTGGCCTTCAAGACAATTCTTGCTGATGTCGATGGGTGGTTGACGTGACACCCTTTGGGGAATTCTGGGATGGTTAGCCACAGAATATGGTATCTAGAGTGTGTGGTCCTTCTTCAACTGAGAGTATGTGACTTGATAGACCTCATCATCTTTGGGTTCGACTTTACAATCAACGATTTCTCCTCCAGGACCAACTGCCATGCATTTGACAGGAAGATCATCTTCTTTGTCGTAATCGAGGGGAGGTTCACCAGCTTCACTGCAGTCGACTTCAAAGGTACATCGGAAATCAACAAAAAGCGCCATTTGTGATTCCAGGGCACGGGTCTCACAAGGTTTGAATCAATGACTTTAGCTTCAAACGGAGAGCCTGGTATGGGTTCCTTGTCAAATGTGAGATTAATGGTGTAGTACCAATGGTCTTGGGTGTGTAAGAGATCGTACAGGTGCCACTTCCATTATCCTTAGAAACTATTTCACCTCACTGGGGCCTTCCATGCCCACACCAAGACCACCACGCCCAGCTTCGCGCGGTATCGATGGTAAACTCAGCAGCTCGTTCACATGACCTGCGGTCAATCCTGGACCTTCGGCCTTGACTCTGGACGCATCGGCTTGGGGGGATGGGCGTTAAGTACCAGGGCCGAATCTAGGATGGGACGTCCTGCATACTTCAAGTCAATTTCATGCGCGACCTTCCTTAGTTGGTGTGAATTGGAGGTCAAATCAGATGACCAGGAACAACTTTGACTGGACTATATCTGCCATCTGGCCTGTGACAGTGGCTTCAGCAGATCGTCCTTCCCGACTTTGGGAGCATTTACATGCAGAGAGTTTTCTCTACCTACGTCAAGGCCTGTGGATAATCAGGCAACATGTTATGAAAAAAAAAAAACAATTACATGCATGGAAAAAAAAAACGGGTAGAAACATAGCAAATCAAACGATTTCATTATGGCTTCCTATGTTTCTCATTGGATGGTTTTCCTTGGGTTTTCAATGGATTACACATAGGATTAACAGGGCTACAACACATTCAAATCTAAGGACATAATGGAACACATAAATGACTAAAATGGGAAGGACATAGGGAAAGACATTAATTACTATGGCATCACAAGTTCTTACCAAGGAATAGTATACAACACAAGCTATAAAACAAACTCTCATTTTGGTTCTATGTATGTGAAAGGAATATGGATATGGTCGACAAAACAGGAGTAAATTCTAACTGGATTGTGATATATTCTAGATATGAAAAGACTGTTTCTTGCTGCCCATGTCCGGGCCTGTGGATATTTTTGATACATGTAAAAAGAAAAAAAAAATACATGAATGTGAAAACACAACAGGGGTAGAACATTGTAAATATATGATTAGGTTATGACTTTCTAATCAATTCACTGTATAATCTGCTATTAGGTAGTCATGTGTAACAATGGGATAAATATGGCTATTTGACTCAGATCAATGGACAAAGTAGAAGATAATGTAATGTGCTCTCAGAATTATCCTGATGAAACAAATAGTTATTCTTTAAATACAATTACATACAATACAACAGAAACCTTAATGTACTAAGTGACTATTGTGTGAAATGTACGCTTTAGTCTGTAGACTACATGTATCACCACCATTCAGGAAACTAGGATATGCATCTCGTTTGTGTATCAGAATCACTTGTTGTCATTGTAACTCATGATATGATGCAGTATTTGGTACCCTGGGGTACCAACTAGAAATCCGCCATTTTGTTGAATTATTTATTTATTTTTTAGCACTGTACCCTGGCTTACAAAATTATGTAAAAGTTATGTAATAAGTGTGAAAATAACAAATTTAGCTTCATTTTCACCCCATTTTTCGTAAGTTTATGCCTTTTTGTTGTGCATTTGCACAGCCTCTACATCATAACCACTGATTTCAGCGATCATTACTGAAGAAAATACATTTTTGAACGCAAGAGGGCGCTGCACAACGTGGTACCCCGGGGTACAACGGTACCCCGGGGTATGGCGTGGTGCATCATATCCCAATTTCACTAACTACATGTTCTTGTCATACCACTCATTCCTGTAGTAAGTCACATTCTAGTTTTGGTATCTTTGTCTTATTTCACCTACTGTTTTTATAAATTTTCTGATTCTGTACATTTCACACAATAGTCACTAGTACATTAAGGTTTCTGTTGTATTGTATGTAATTGTATTTAAGAAATAACTATTTGTTTCATCAGGATAATTCTGAGAGCACATTACATTATCTTCTACTTTGTCCATTGATCTGAGTCAAATAGCCATATTTATCCCATTGTTACACATTGACTACCTTAATAGCAGATTATACAGTCAATTGATTAGAAAGTCATAACCTAATCATATGATTTACAATGTTCTACCCCTGTTGTGTTTTCACATTCATGTATTTTTTTTCTTTTTACATGTATCAAAAATATCCACAGGCCCCGACATGGGCAAAGAAAACAGTCTTTTCATATCTAGAATATATCACAATCCAGTTGGAATTTACTCCTGTTTTGTCGACCATATCCATATTCCTTTCACATACATAGAACCAAAATGAGAGTTTGTTTTATAGCTTGTGTTGTTTACTCTATTCCTTGATAAGAACTCGTGATGCCATAGTAAGTTAATGTCTTTCCCTATGTCCTTCCCATTTTAGTCATTTATGTGTTCCATTATGTCCTTAGATTTGAATGTGTTGTAGCCCTGTTAATCCTATGTGTAATCCATTGAAAACCCAAGGAAAACCATCCAATGAGAAACATAGGAAGCCATAATGAAATCGTTTGATTTGCTATGTTTCTACCCCATTTTTTTTTCCATGCATGTAATTGTTTTTTTTTTCATAACATGTTGCATGATTATCCACAGGCCTTGACGTAGGTAGAGAAAACTCTCTGCATGTAAATGCTCCCAAAGTCGGGAAGGACGATCTGCTGGAAGCCACTGTCACAGGCCCAGATGGCAAGATAGTCCCAGTCAAAGTTGTTCCTGTTGCATCTGGATTTGACCTCCAATTCACACCAACTAAGGAAGGTCCGCATGAAATTGACTTGAAGTATGCAGGACGTCCCATCCTAGATTCGGCCCTGGTACTTAACGCCCATCCCCCCAAGCCCGATGCGTCCAGAGTCAAGGCCGAAGGTCCAGGATTGACCGCAGGTCATGTGAACGAGCCTGCTGAGTTTACCATCGATACCCGCGAAGCTGGGCGTGGTGGTCTTGGTGTGGGCATGGAAGGCCCCAGTGAGGCTGAAATAGTTTCTAAGGATAATGGAGATGGCACCTGTACGATCTCTTACACACCCAAGACCATTGGTACCTACACCATTAATCTCACATTTGACAAGGAACCCATACCAGGCTCTCCGTTTGAAGCTAAAGTCATTGATTCAAACCTTGTGAAGACCCGTGGCCCTGGAATCACAAATGGCGCTTTTGTTGATTTCCCATGTACCTTTGAAGTCGACTGCAGTGAAGCTGGTGAACCTCCCCTCGATTACGACAAAGAAGATGATCTTCCTGTCAAATGCATGGCAGTTGGTCCTGGAGGAGAAATCGTTGATTGTAAAGTCGAACCCAAAGATGATGAGGTCTATCAAGTCACATACTCTCCAGTTGAAGAAGGACCACACACTCTAGATACCATATTCTGTGGCTACACCATCCCAGAATTCCCCAAGAAGGTGTCCGTCAACCCACCCATCGACATCAGCAAGATTGTCCTTGAAGGGCCAGGACTGACAGACGGTAAAACTTATTTTGTTCATCAGTATTACGCTGTTCATAACTTACCATCCCTTCATTCATGTTTTCATAACTTGCTTTGCATCATAAAGCAGCCTTTCTTCTTCTTGGTGTAAGAGCTTATCATCATATCTTCATTCTTAATACTATGCAGTGTCCTATTGTACAGTTTATGTTATAGCTATACTCATAGTGCCACCATATTCCTTGGTACCAAAACAAATCTAGAGGCAGTTACTTGAATAATTTTTCTTTTGAAATGGCCTGGGAAATACATAATGCTCTTGATGGAAATCAAGTCTACTTGGTACAGTATCTTAATGTTTGGAATGGAAACCTATCAACGTATCTTGTTGCTTTGCATTTATAGTTGAAACATAATTATGTGCTTCACATACCTCTTGCTTCTATATTTTACCCTGTTTCTATATGTTTCCATCAATTTATAATGTAATGCTCTACCTCTCTGTTGTGACATTTATTGTCTCCTGTGAGTTGAGGTCAATCTGTGCACATCATCTGTTTAAATGCACATTTCCCTCCTCATGTATCAGCATTTAATCAACTATTTTTCACGTAATCTCTTCTGCTAAGCCTATACATTTCACTTAATATATCCATTTAATATATTCCCCTACGGGAAGTGCTACACTATGTTACTGTATTTAACCCAATGCCAATGTCAGTGCCTTATAACATTTCTGATTTCCCTAGGTTTAATGTTGTAGTAGTCATTTTTGTCCTGGTCCAAATGCAGCTATTCAATCTGTTTGCTACAGGAACCGGATGGGTCCTGTGTTAACTCCGTGGGATTTAAGAATCTTGGAGGCAACCTGTTAAAATGACCTGTGCTTCCGTTAAAATTTCATTTTGCCCTTGTGAATATGTTCCATTATATGCATAATTTATGCAATACGTAAACTTTATGCATGGTGGCTATACACAAGGAAGTAAATATATCTTAAAAACAAAAGTAAAAAAGACATTAAAAGAGAGGAAACCTACACAAACAGCATGGAATCATATTCATTGTCTTTCCATCTGATATAATGTATTTTCATGTGATGTGCCACAGAGGCCCACTTCCTGAATACCAGATTATCAATATTAAATCCATTTAAGACAATTTCAGTTCAATATACCAGGCATTCCCCCATAGACCTCAGCCCAAAATATCTCATTCTTAAAACCCAATGGGTTAATAACTTGAACAAATATGAATCACTGATTCTGGACCCTGCCCATGGTCACTATGAGCATTTCCATCAATAGTCATAGGTAGAGGGGCACAATAAGCTTTAGTAATCATCAGCATAGGACAACCTGAGGGATTTTTAAATTTCTACATCAGATTGAAAGTGGTGTGTGCTGTTTTAATAGTCAAGGAAAGTTTTCATGCTCAGCCTGATAATCACAATATAAACAAAGTTGTATTCATCTCCATCAAACTAATCATATCGCTGCAATAACTCACAATTAAGAAAAATAATAACATCCATTTTATGTCAAACAATGTAATTCACATAATATCATTGATGTATTTACAATCAATTCCATTTAAGTTTTGTAGTTCATTATAAATCACACTGTTTATATATAATTTTATGATGTACTACCCTTGTAAATCTGAAAGTGAGACCTATGAAAGGTTTGTATTTTGACATTATATCCCAAACTTTGGGGTTTAAATTTTCTACACAATTTTTAGCATGATTATAAAAGTTGAACATTCATTATTGATGATCATTATTATATGTAAATATTACAATATCGCTATTCTCACCGAATAGAGTAACGTGGAGGGAGGGGGTGAGGGTGATTTTTGTGAGTGCGAGGTGAATCCGGCCACCCCCGTAGTCGGGGACTAAACCAGATTTAAATCCTGGATTACTACTACTAACTACTCTAAACATATTTGTTTCTTTGCAGAGTATATCTTTTCAGTAACCTGTCTTTTTGGTAGCAAATTATTGTTGTCACTATCAAGTTTATTGAATATTTTGATAGTGAATTCCAATTGTTGTATACGGACTGGACTATTTGAAGTACTAGTTAGAATATTGCCTACTCATACCAGCCCCTTTGAATAAAATATCTCTTGTATTGTTTACACCTGTATGTGTTAGAGAAATAACTAATTTTTCACACAAAATGTCATGATTATTGTTGACTCCAAACTTCATGTACATGTAGTGTCTCATATCTCATAGGTAGAAAATCCAATTAAAATGTTTAGGAAATCATAACATTGTTGCATGATTTGTAAATGTTCTTGCCCCTGTTTGTTTCCTCATGCATGTAATTCTTCTTTCTTTCATGACATATTGCATGACTATCCACAGGCCTTGATGTAGGTAAAGAAAACTCTTTCCATGTCAATGCTCCCAAAATTGGGAAGGGTGATCTGATGGAAGCCAGTGTCACAGGCCCAGATGGCAAGATAGTACCAGTCAGAGTTGTTCCTGTTGAATCTGGATTTGACCTCCAATTTACACCAACTGAAGAAGGTCCTCATAAAATTGACTTGAAGTATGCAGGTCGTCCCGTACTGGATTCAGCCCAGGCACTTAACGCCCAACCCACCAAGCCTGATGCATCGAAAGTCAAGGCCGAAGGTCCAGGATTGACTGCCGGTCACGTGAACGAGCCTGCTGAGTTTACCATTGATACCCGCAATTCTGGGCGCGGTGGTCTCGGTGTTGGCATGGCAGGCCCTAGTGAGGCTGAAATAGTTTCTAAGGATAATGGAGATGGCACCTGTACGATCTCTTACACACCCAAGACCATCGGTACCTACACCATTAATCTCACATTTGACAAGGAACCCATACCAGGCTCTCCATTTGAAGCTAAAGTCATTGATTCTAATCTTGTGAAGGCTCGTGGCCCTGGAATCACAAATGGCGCTTTTGTTGATTTCCCGTGCACCTTTGAAATTGACTGTAGCAAAGCTGGTGAACCTCCCCTCGATTATGACAAAGAAGATGATCTTCCGGTCAAATGCATGGCAGTTGGTCCTGGAGGAGAAATTGTTGATTGTAAAGTCGAACCCAAAGATGATGAGGTCTATCAAGTTACTTACTCTCCAGTTGAAGAAGGACCACACACGCTAGATGCCATATTCTGTGGCTACACAATCCCA
>JZLH01S0086208.1:40956-56555 GCA_001188425.1 Eucidaris tribuloides | reverse complement strand
CCAAAACCAGAGTGTGCTGATTTTAGATGCATATATTCAAGTTAATGCGATGTAGCACTAGCAGAGCAATTTTTGGCTACCAGGAAAAACCAATAAACTTATGAATGACAGAGACACTCTTGCTAGTTTAGAATTCAGCGTTCATTTATCTACTTCCATCACTCAATCCGCAGGAGACATATTTGTAAATAATATCAAAACCTGAAATTGTGACTGTTCTGTCATGTTTTCTGGGAAGAATTTGTGTTGAGAATGCATAAACTTGAAGTACATTCACATCAAAGTCATTCAAAAGCAAACTTGGTCACATAACATTTCAGAAGTCAACAAAACGAGATTTTATTACATTCTGCAAGTGCAAATGATAAATGTATACATCCAAAACAGACAAGTGAAATTGAATTTTGATAAATGGGTTAATCAACATGTACTCTACTTTTATTATGCAATTATTGTAATAGCAAGACACAAACTCTCAAATATTCCACTAGTTTTCACGTCAAAAGAACTTGAAATAAGATATGATTGTTGTATTATCACAAAACATACACTGCTGTAAATAAACCCCTGAAAAAGTTCTGCAACTCAACTTTGAGCCTTGATATCTCTCTTGGTATCACATTATCATTCTTTATTGGTATCATTGAAAAGCCTGTCTATTTCCATTTACAATGATACCTCATTTGCCATGATTATGGATTCATGGAATGTGCAAGACATTTTAATAAGGGGCTAAGTCAAAAGTGAAACACTGCAAAAATGCACACCAATTCAGCATGCATTTGTATGGAGAGTGCATTGTGTTTAATGATGTTGTGAAGGGTTTTAGGGAAGTGCCATGTGGTGATCGATGGAGGAGACATTGCAAAATTGCCAGAATCCTAATGAAACTCAAATACAATGATAATTTCACAATTACCCACTTAAATCCCATTTCATATTCAAAACAAAATGTGAAAACAACACATAACACTGCATTAAAAACCATAACATCATTAAACACAATCCACTCTCCGTACAAATTAATGCTGAACTGGTGCCGATAACCATGCATTTTACAGCTTTTCACTTTTGACTTGGGCCCTTATTTATATGGCTTGCACATTCCATGAATCCATAATCATGGCAAATGAGGTATCACTGTAAAGGGAAATAAACAGGCTTTTCAATGATTCCAATATCAAGAATTATACTATAATACCAAGAGAAATATCAATGCTCAAAGCTGAATTGCAGAACTTTTTTGAGGGGTTTATAATAAGATGCAAAATTAGTTTAGAATTATACCCCTTAGATGTTGATAGAAATCTAACCTGTATAACATTGACCCACATTCTCACTGAAACTCTGATTGAATCAAACAAAACATTCCATAAATTCCCATGTTGGTATATATCTGAGTTTTAGATTTGTACTGAGAGTACATGTCCATGTATCCACTGGGTAACATATGTAGAAGACATTAAGCTATGGAGGTGTGTTTGTGGTGTGATTGGAATGTAATTTCTACTAAGCATTGTAACATTCCCTACATTTTTAAGTGCTGATATAATCCTGCCTGCTTGATATCACCTGTGTATATGCTATAGAGTGTATTCAGTGAATTTGGTGTGAACCAGATAAATTTGTTAGGAGTGTTAAAGGTAATTTTCATGACATTTACAAATCAAAAAAGTATATTAAAGCACTTGTGAGTACGTACAACATGATCATTGATCGATGATTGTGCTCATTTGATCATTTGCTGCTGATATTTGGAAAATGTGTGTTCATATCTAGAGGGTGTATGAGCATCTTTTGGAATTCTCACATGACTTTTATGAAAGTATGTATTATCTAACACCTCCTAACCCTCTCAGAACTATTGCAACAAAGATGTATACTTTCCATGTGATAATATAGTTTAAATAGTAAAAAGATTAATTTATTAGAATTGAGTCATGGAATCTGCAGCAGCAATATTGCAGTGTATCAAAATAAATGCAATAATTATGGATATTGAAAATTCTGTGTTATGAAATTGAAATGCATACAAATGGTAATTGCCGTAATAGTTCAATGAATGAAAAAAAAAAACAGTTAAAATTTTGTATATATATGTCCCAAATTGATTAATATCTTGCCTGTGTTCTATATTCATATCTATTACCTATATGACTTGTATAAGTTGAAAGCAAGCACAGGGCTACAATGCCATAAGTCTGTGCAGAATGGCCAGTCAATTTCAATTCAGAGTTATGTCAACATGAGAAAAAAAATACATATCAATATGTTGATGTAGAAAATTGGTAACGACAATCTCACTAAAACACAAGCCGTAATGTCATGTCAAGCATTGTTTAAAAAAAAAAATCCAGAGCATTCATAAAGGTCACTACATGCTGTGAAGATACGCCTCCCGTGTAGACCATTAATGTCAATAATCATGAGGATAGATATGCAGTATATGATGATGTGGGTTTGTTTGCTGACCAGCATGATAAAAGAGGCCAGGGATGAGGATTGAACAGATGAAACGTCAAACGATGCTGATTTCTTGAAGGTTATCATATCTTAATTCCAATGTCAAACTACTGTAAAACACTATACTTTCGCGACATGAAACTTTCAAGAATCATCGACCATGAAAAAAAGCAAAATTTGGTAGGAATAAGTAATTGTGTGTTTTATCAATTAATCATCACAACAATTTATAGAAAATATTTGTTTCAAAGCCTCTGAAATTTCGTTTTATCAAATGTAGAAGTGCATTGCAACCGTTGTAAGTGACCGCGCGCTATCATTTGACTTATACACGGTCTTGTACTGGCATTAAAAAAAAGTTGTGTATACACAACCTTTCGCGTGCATTTTGTTTTTGCGAATCTTGACTCCTCGCGAAATTCGCGAAAGTTTTATGCTCACGAAAATTTCTGGTTTTACAGTATGTGAAGTGTTTTGGTGAACTCATCAGTTCAATATTCTAAATGACTCCAGAAAAGTGAAATTTAAAAGATATATGCATGCTTGAAGGAGAAGTTTCCCCAGATAATTTAGTGAGTCCACTTTTTTTTAGAAATCTGCCATTGAAATATTGAGCAAATTAGGTTTAACCATTCAAGAAATATGATTTTTCATAAACTTGAATAAATCTATATGTTGCCATCTGTAGAGGCAATTTCATTGATGTCATACTGGAATAACTCTTCACACTTTTCATTCTCTGGATTAGCAACAAAGCAAACTGTCCTACCAGCTTGTGAAGGGCAATGTATATTCATTTTAGCACTCACATGCCTTACAAGCAAGGAGATTGAATTTTAAATTTTCATTTGAAAATGTAAATTTGTGAAAATTCTTGTACAAAGTCAGTTGAGAGTTGTTTTGGTGGGACATCACCAATGGAAGCTTTGAGGAGAAAACCCATTTGCCATAGAATTTATACATAAACATTAGCAATTTTTTAGGAGATGTGCATTAGAAAAAGTCATAACTTTGCAATGGTACCCCTGATATTTGCAAATTCGGCCAGAAACAATGCTTTTTACTTAACAAAAATAGTCATGAACCTGCATGGCGAGATCGTTGTGCATTAGGAAGATAACATTTGAAGGGGTCATCATGCTCCCCTCTCCATAGCTACCAACTAGTATGTTTTCATGATATTTAGTATGTTTATTCAGCATCAGAAGGAAGAAAATGGGATTTTTTTAATGCAAAGTATGATTTCTTTATAAATTTGATTAGTATGTTTGATATGTGAAATTTATCCATTTTTGTACCAAATATATGATTTTACTGTGTATCAGTATGATTTTTGGTCGGCAGAGGTTGGCAGCTCCTCCTCCCCCACCTCTACCCCCACCCCTCCCCCAATGTTTTGGGGTTAAATCCCTGTTCACAGCCCACCACCTCCCAAGTTAGTAACATGATGGTTTCTTTCAAAGGAACATTCTGACAGCTGAAATGAGGCTGCATGGAAATTCATCAATTACTACTGTGCCTCCAGTAGGGTTATCAATCTTCCTTCAATGACCTTGCTTCCGTACAGACTTGTATCTGTTTTTATCACAACTTTAGGCGCAATTAGAGATATCATAACTGTCATATGTCTGTATTTTTATCAGGCCTTACTTTACCCCCACATGCGTCATAAAATACCTCTACTAAACTGCTGTTAGAAACGTGATGGATGGACTTGATTGATTTAATTGTTTGGGTGAACGTGCTCATGCAGAGAGCACTGGTACGTGTCTGGGTGATAAGTTGGGCTTTCATTGTGTTCCAAGCTTGCCTTTTTGAATGTAGCAAGTTCAGTGATGGAAATGTCTTAAACAACCATGAAGATAAATGGTAACTGTTGCTACAGAATGTATCAGTGAACAGGCTCATGCTGAGAGCACTGGTGTATAATGTCTTAAGGTGATGGAATTAGCTTTAATGAGGGATACTGATGAATGTGAATGGAACCTTTTTTTTTAAAGAAAATATGACCAATACTCACAAAGATAAGCTGTAATATTAATATTTGATTTATCAGAATCTGAATTAAGTTTTCTTTAGTTTGTACTTTTTTGTGCATTTTCAATTTAATGCATAGATAATGATGCTCTATATTGTAATTTTTTGACAAAGGGAGGCTATTTTATCAATTTTGAAGGCTATTTTTAACTTTTAGGGTACTGGAAGTGGATGTGCTTTGTATTTACTCTATGGCAATTGCAAAATCTCGGGGAAGCAATGAACTAATTTATGAGAGGGTAGGTTGTCCTTAAACGCACCCCACCCCCCCCCCCCCACCCAATGTATTTTTGATGCTGAAATACATCTGCAATATGCACACAAAAAGGTTGTGGAATCATTTAACATAGTTTATTTATTGTATTCTCATTTGGAATAATTAACAGGGCATACTGATAAATTGCGACCTAATTGCTTAGTCGGTTTGTCCCCATGCGATCAGTTACCCAGCGTGATGGCCTTAGATGCCAGTGTTGTAAGATGCAATAATTATAGCCATTGCAGGTGGGAATGGCAAGGCCAGAAATAACTCACTTCATTATCGCATCTCATTAAAAGGTTTTTCAATAAACGGTAGAAACGTGTTGCAGGAGCAGCACTGCTATATAGTGCCTGTCACGTCGCCCGGTCGTCTAGTGTTATGAGATCCACTAACAGCCAGCCACGGACACGCATCTGTGTTAGTCCTCCCAGCCCCGGTGCAGAGGCATGCTAGCTATGTTGTCAACTGCTCACCACTACTGCCATTTAAGGGCATAGCAGCCCTGCTACAGTGCCAATACACTCCCGCACATACACCAGATGTGAGCAAATCTTTCCCCAATAGCATTCACTATCAAATATAATCAGGAGAAGTAAACAGAAAGCAGGGAGGAAAAAAAAGTACTCAAGTACATCCGCCCGTCCATCCATCCTCAGCCAGCCAGTAAAACCAAATCAACTTTAATCTGATTCAGTTGTCAATGGCTGACGGTCTGCCATCTCTCGTGGAGACCAAAGCTGCCTTATATGAATGATGGTCTGACGGCAAGATGCCAATAAATGCCAGATTGTGGCCGGGGAGGGTAGGATGAGGTTGGTACACAAGACTTTCCACCCCTACCAAATGATGTAGATGACTGATATTTGCTAAATGGGAACAAGGGTCTGCCTACTGTAACCTACCAGTAGTATGGGCACTTCTGAGTGGGGGGGGGGGGTGGCACCAGGGTAAAATCTTTGGGGGGGAGGGTTATGAGAACCTGTTCCAAGGCCAAACCACGGCCAATCTGTGAGGCAACAAACTAAAAAAAAAGTCTTCCGGACTGCCAGGAACCTATTCCACTGCCAAATCATTTCCTTTTACAGCCAAACAACAATGCAACAAGCCAAAAAAGTTTGTAGGTACTCTGAAAACCTGTTTCGTGGTCAAAGCATGTCAAAACAACATCATGGTGCCTAGGTATGGCAGGAAATCTAAGGGGGACAAAATTTTCCAAAAACGCTAGAAACTCCCTGATTTTCATTACTTTGGAAACCATAGAGGGGAGCGAGCGACCACCCTCTCTGCCCCTCCCCCTGTAGCACCATTGCTCCCCCCCCCCCAGCGCTACCCCTGCTTTTGAGAAGCATAGAGTTGGCAAACTCTTGTGTTGATACCGCCATGTTTACACAAGCTCTGCCATGACATGCTGTCCTCATTTCAGTCTCACCAAGCTGATACCAGCTCTGTTCATCCATTTCCACAACTGCTCTCACGCATGATACGTCCAATCGTGAGGTGACGATTGATGTGAGCCTCTTGCCCATCATCATCCTTCAACCCCAGCCTTGACATCTATTCATCATAATTCAATGGTCCAGAGGAGCATCTGGATGTACTTGAATTAATTCTGATTTGTTTTGGGAAGTTCTGTCTTGTACTTTACACCACCAAAGTCATTACAATTTAGGGTGTAAAAGGGTGATCAAATAATGAATAAGGTGAAATATTCAACATCTTTATGTAGCAAAGTATGCATATCTACAATGTATGTTACTAAAAATCATTACCGGAGATCTTACAAGTTTAAGTTGCAGTAACATAAAACAGTACAATAGGCCTTGAACTAAATCCCTGTAATATGTTTTGTAAGCCTATTTTGTATACTATCGTCAAAATAAAGAGTGTATCCCCCAAAATTAGTTCTTCTTACAATTCATTACAACTTATAACTTTTACACTGATACTAAAGTTCTCATCTTCTGTTTAAACAAATGGTAGAAGAAAGAATATATCTACAAGAAATATACTTACATCTCCAAGAGGAACAAATATTGTTTACTGTAGTTTTGAGACATTTTTACTTAATTGCTTTCAGTGTGTGATCAAAGATAACCAAATTGAAATGTTTCAAACCAGAAAAAAGTGTAAATAAGCATCACTTTCCTCTCTAATCCTGATATAATTTTGCCCATTTCCTAGAACCAGAATAGCCTCTATCATAAGCCTACTTAAATCATTAAAGATATGAAACTGTAAGTGCAATTTTAAGTTTTTATTCCTGACAACATTTCCAAATTTGTTTCAACTGTACATTACCATATTTTTTGTTTTCCTTTTGCTCTTAATATGTCACAGGGAACCAGTACGGGCCCCCCCCCCTTCCCCCACCCCAACAGCAACAAAGAAAAGTCAATTTGGCACATGGATTATAAGCTTATGTTGTCCATTCCACTAACTTGAATAAATGGAATAGTAATCACATTGTAAAATTCTACAGTTACCACTGTATCCATATCTGGCACTCAGTCCATTTCTAGCTCACTGACAATTTTATCAAAGTATATTTAGCTTGACATTATGTTCCTCAACACCGTTTCCTGAGTTATCTTTACCTATGCTAACAAATAATTTTGGTGTGTCAGTTTCCTTTAAAGGCAAGGTTCATCCTGACATCAAGTTGGTTTTAACAAAAGCAGAACTATGAGAGAAACATATTAATGAAAGTGTTTCTTTCATTAATATGTTTCTATTAAAACCAACTTGATTTCAGGGTGAACCTTGCCTTTAAATGCATCGCATTTACGTGTTCCCAGTTAAAAAGAAAAAATCTGAGCTACATGATTCCTCTTGCTACTAGTGTCTCTGGTAAGGTCTAAAAAGGAAACCATGAAAAAATTGTTCAAAATTATCATTAAGTGCTTTTAAAAAGTTAAAATCATTGAGAGACCATTCCATTTTTTCCCATAGACTGCTGTGTTGCAGAATTTCCTTCAGCTGACAATAATTCATGTGCCTATATTTATCTGTACATATTTTACAATTGACAGCATAACTGTCTAAAGTTTTGTGTTCTAGGGTGTTAATTTGTGCATTCAAACACTGTCAGATAGCAAAGTTTGACAATTTTTTAAATGGGGCTTCCATAATGTAATATAATCATTGAATGTATCATGCTTGTGCAAGTGCCCAATAAATGGAAGTACAATTTTCACAATCCCTCAGCAGAGCTCCACCTAACACTACAGACACCCTTCAAGTCCAGCAGCTGCTGTGCTCTGTTCATATAATGAGATTTGGTAGGTCCTTGCAATTGTATTACTTTGTGTGAAGCGTAACTGCTTCAGGGTGTGATGCTTGACACTTCTCCATGGCAAAAATAATGATTCAAAGGAACATACATGAAGGATCGCTTTGAAAACTATTATTCAAACAATGTATCCAAGCCATAAACTTTGTTTCATTTTAACTCTTTAGTCAGTTGTGGCGATTTCTTGTAATGAGCGAGAAAAAAGTGCCTGAGGATACACATGATAAAAAAGTGGAAAATGTGAATATCCCCACCCCCCCCCCCTACACACACACACACACACATTAACTCATTAAATGCAGAATTAATTCTGAGGGGATAATAATGATGATTGTTATTTCGGATAGTTTCTTTAAATCTTGCTTTCTGTATTGCACCATTGATACTGGTTATTATGCTATAGATGTTGCTTAAGCATTATGGCCATTTTGCTAGCTTTTCTAGTACAAACATAATGTAGAAAACTAATTATTACGATTGTTGAAATTAATTGTACCAATGTGCAAAATTGCAACATTCACGTGCATTGGTTACTATGTTAATGATTTAATTCAATCACATTTTACCTTCATAGAGTAGGTTCACAGATACAAAATCTATCATAAATGTCAAACAAAATAGAAAATAATGATATTGAGCTTTAAAAATCGGACGGGGAAATGACCCCCCCCCCCCCCCGTCCCTCAACCCAAGATGCCCTAGGCTTATTCTTCCAAAAAAGGATTAATTAATGTATCTCCACTGTATGAGATAACTTCAGCAAAACGAATTATAGTAAACAATTCATTAAATGCATAATTTTCCCTGTAACTAACATTTGTAATGAGGACAGAAGCATTGGTGACACATTCTTCAGTTTTGGTATGAACTCTACACTCAAGAAATGCTCACCTGTAATCATAATTTAATCCTACATATACCCCACAGTGAATTAATGCCTTAAACAATGATGTTTGAGTCGTGATTTGAACCAAGATTCCAGCCTAGAGTCAAATCGCTTTCTTTTCTGAGGTCTGTGTAAACATTTTCTTATTTTGCATCTGGTACTGAGCTAACGGAATGAAAATTGATTCCGGCAGGCCCATACAGACATCAGAGATGGGTGGGGAAATTAGATTAAGTTATACCTCCCACCGATCTCGTCTGGTGATGTCATGGTGATAACAACCCTGGCCTTGTCCTCTTCGTTTCGTGCATCGGACACAGTGATTGGTCAAGCAGGTCACATGGTGCAAAGATTTCGGAGCAATTTATACTGCCTCTGGCTGTATCTGCTTTTTTGATATACCATTTTTGTTACCATTATATCTCCCTTACACACAAGTAACTATAACATTGTTTGTTAGTCACTTAATTGCACGCTGTCGATACACTGTTTCCCCCTTTTCTCCCCTTCCCCCTTTCTCTTTTACGTACAAAATTATCACATATCATCAATTTTTAGCTTAGCTGCAGCCCATAAGTTAAATTTATTTTGATTTTTTAGATATACCAGTCATACATGAAATTGAATATTGAAGTTTTGTGGTAATGTCTGTATGGAATTACTCTACATTCAGTGTCAGAATGTCACTGAAACTAATTTAGGTTTACTGTACACACTCTGAATTTTATTTAAAAAATGAGTTCTTATGTTCAGAACCACAGAGATGAGAAATCATCAAATTCATCATATACCTGTGTTTCATTTATTTATCACAATATTTTATCGACTGAAAAAATGACACTTTCTGGCTTGAAATATTATTTGTCATAAAAGTAATAACCTTCCCTCTTTAGTATAATGTGTCTTTTTTGTTCTGATTTTTTTCCTGATATTGTATTGAAACTGTCTTTTTCTAAAAACACAATCTACTTACAATAATTAGTACTGTCTTGTATAACACTTAGACAACAAATTTATGTGAGGATTTACAGTTATTTCTTGACATCCTCCTGTATTTACTAGCTATCCATTTTACTTCATTTATTATTTGTCATGAGTGTATGCAAAATAAGTGTTTTCCATAATTCTCTATTTACCCTGTGACTGTTTTTCTTTTGTAATTGACTGGTATATTTTCAGTTTCCATACTGCAAGACTTGACATGACAACATTGTGTGGGAATTAGTATTAGGGGTCAAAATATCTAGGATAAATTCTTTTCTTAGCATCAGGGAGAAGTGTTAGATGTCTCAACACCCTTTAGTACTCACTAACAACTGATAGGTTGGACTGCTAAACTGTCTTTAGGGGGCTCAATTTCCCCCTGATACCCCCATAAATCTCGATATCACTGTCAATTAATTCTCTTCTGAAGACTTGCAACATTCTCTTCAAACACTCGTTTGTGTTCAGAGTTGACATTGTCATCAATTACCAGAGTCATGCCAATCTTTAATTACATTTATTATGGATCCCATTGGGGTTTCCGGCCCGTGTGTTAATGTGGCAATGAAATACCACTCCTCATAACGGCAGTGTAGTTTCTTTATTCAATATCTGTGTCTGGTACAACTTAGAGAAGACATAGTGAAGCTTCTGTTCCCAAGCGATTCTTAATTGATTTCATTATGTTGAAATATGCTACTTCTATCAATCGAAATCTCACTTACATTGGAGATGTCCTATCTTGGCCTATTGATACAAAGATGTGACTTATGCCAGCTAATTGAATTCAAATGAAAGTCCTTTTGACGTCACGTCTAGGCCCTGTTCAAATGCTTATTTGAACATAAAATGATAGTGTTTAATATCTACCATCATGATACAAGCACTGCCTCTATTTTGTGTGTGTGAATGAACATATTATGTGTTATTGATATCAATTCTTAATTCAACTATAAATATTTCTATTTCTGGACATAACGAAAAGTTAAGAAAATAAGTGATCTGAACTAAAAACAAACTTGGGTCTGACATTATTCTGTATTGTTTGGTTGCACTTTATGTATTTTCATTTCAACGTCCTTGACCTTGGCAAAGGAGCAAGCCACAGTTTATTTGTTGTGTTCTAAAATCATCTACCATGATGAATATGCCCATCAGGGCTGATGGCACGACACACCCACTTTCCTCATTGATGAAGCCGTGAAGGGCAACATGTAACCAAAGCAGCCCCGTAGTGCATGTGTGCGTGCAGTAATGCTTGTCATGTCCATGTTATTGCAAGGCTCGCGCCATGTGCAAATGACATCTGATGGATAGTGAGGGGTTTTTGGGGGGCCCCCAGTACCGTGGTGATGGAGAAGAGTCGGACTGTCAAGTGATTGGATGTCATTTCTGAGCCTTGCATCTGACTGGAGCGACGACCCCGCCCATCCCACCAACCAATCAAAGATAACCCGAATGCCCCCATCTGATGATTGGGTGCTTTAGTGGCATTACCCCTCATTATCATCGTCATGAAGAGGGGAGGGGGTTCTGGTAGCAGCTGTGTTGCAGTGAACATGATGATTAAGGGGGCTATCCCATTGTTGGAGACTCCGCAATTTGTGGGGGTAAAAGAGCGTTTGTCAGTAGCATTGGCAGAATTCCGGCAAGGTCTTGAATTACCAGCCCAGGCAATTACACCCCCAAGAGGCTGACTTGGTGTACTGTGGGCACTGGACATATATGGAACTAGTCGGTATGCACAGTAAGGAACCTGGCATTTGCGGGTAAACAGAAAGTAGGGTAAGGGGGGGACCAAGTTGTGAAATGAAAATGTTAACAAACGCAACGGGGGCAGTGGATGTGCGTGTTGCTCGGCAGTAGCTGGATTGTTGTGTGAGCTCACGTAGCCTCTGATCCTGACGTAACTCTCGTCACACATTGAGGTGACCGTTGTATCGTTAGACACACCTCCCCGGATTATATTACCTGGGTTAACTGCCACCAAGCAACCAGCTCTATTGTGCCAACTTACTCCTTTCTTTGCGTCTCGCTACCCTCGTGGTTCAGTACCCTTACTGGAACATCGCAGCTGTTGCGAAAACGTGGATTTTTCACATCCGTTTTGGGGAAAGTTTCCGGTAACTTGAGGTTTCCCATTTCAGGTAGGGAATGCAAAATGCATTGTGTCTGTGTTACTGTGTTTACCTGTGACCTGCCTTGTGTGCTTTTCATCTTTTCTACCCTAAAATGATGATTTTAGTTTTACCGAGTGTCAGTGCCATCATGTTGCATTTCCCTGTTGCCCTGGATGGACACGGGCTAGCCCTCAGGAATCTTTAAATAAATACCCGTCTTTTGTTTCAGATGACGCGTGCATAGCTGAAGGGTTATGTCAGGACACTCGTGAGGCTGTCTGTCCCAGCAGGGGTGTGTTAGTTCAAGTACACCGGGTGACGAATGCACATTTTTGGCGGTCATTCTTCTAAACCAAGCTGTTGGGAATATCCATTTATAAACCTGTTGACCATCAATATTCGTTTGGCTGCCAAGGAAGCTACTACTTGTACATGTAAATAAGAACCACTGCCTGTGTATTAATTTTATTGTACCAATCAATAAAGATAACTCTGGTTAATTGTTACCACTCCTTCCTACCATTGTATTGATGGTTCCATGGATTATGGGGTTTTTGAATTATTGTTAACTGTTAATTCTCATTTTCATCCTTCATATTTATGCAAAAAAGCGATATACTCATATACTCATTCATTCCTGGCCAGTATATTATAGACTACTACCATGCCCCTCCATTATTTCTATGATGACTTCAATCATCCAAATTGATCACTGGATTTGGGTCCTAATCTTGAGAACTTGCAACCCTTTTCTCAAGACTATGTGCCTTTATTTAGATAAGCTTATCTGCAATAGATGTGGACTCATACCCTAGTCTGAATCAGTGTGCTACCCACTGCATGCTGTTACAAATCCTCCACCCACAGTTACTTTAGATTATTAAGCATATTTGTGCTAACAGAAAAAAAAATATCAAATTTGAAATGTGACAGAATAAAAGACTGAAAATTATTTACTTAAAGTAACAATGTTTTTGTATGACTGTAATCACCACTCATTCATTCCTGGCAAGTAAATTGTAGATTACTACCCTGCCCCTCCATTTTTTCCATGATGACTTTCATCATCCAAATTGACCACTGGATTTGGGCCAAAATCTTTGAAATCTTGCAACGCTTTTCTCAAGTCTGTGTGCCTTTATTTAGATAAGCTTATCTGCATTAGATGTGAAATCATCCACTAGTCTAGTGTGCTATCCACTGTGTGCTGTTACAGAGCTTTCACCCACAGTGACTTAAGATTATCAAGCATATTTTAACTAATTAAAAGAACAATCAAATTTGAAATATGACAGAGTAAAAGATAAAATAATTCTTTACTCATAGTAACAATGTTTTTGTGTGACATATGGTAATCATAACTTGTTTATCCAAAAAGGTTCAGTTTTTTGGCGCAGAAATATATATAATGGATTACTTGCATTGAAGTTAACTTTGTGAGAAATTGAATTTTGAAATGTTATACAAAATATATGGTAATATTCTGTGCTTTAGATTATTTGCTTGATTGGCTTTTTAATCACTGCACTAACATTAACACTGTGATAGTATGACATGTTGGTTTTGAAGTCATGATTACATACTGTACATGATACAAACTTAGATATTGCATTTTATCTGTCAACATACAACTATATCAAATTTACTTCTAGTCTTGTGAATTAAGGTGGCACTTTGGGTACTGGGTTGTTTTGGACTTGTGTATAACCTTCCAAAAATGTATGCTTTTCTGTAAAAATCCCATTTCTGTTGGGACAAGACATTTTAACTCATTTAGTTGGTTCAATGTGTCTTCATTTTACGATGAATATCATTGGTAGGAACTTCAGTGACGTTTGTCATTCGAATTAAAAAGTATGGAGCTGATTGTCTTCTCGGCACACCAGCGGGCCAATAGCACCCAAAGTGTTTAAGTAGCTGTTCATTGGCGTTTCATAACTTCAGCATCAAAGGATTAGAAACATTTCAAAATTTGGAAGTTGATGCATTGGCCAATGAACCTGTACTATGTGTTATCTTCAAGTTTTCTTTCTGTTTGTCTGTCTGTCTGTCTGTCTGTTGCAGTAATTACTCTGTCAGTTTACAGGATAGTTTTGAAAATCTGTTGATAGACTTACCATGGCGATAAATCATTTAACCACGGATGTTTGTTGTGGTTACTGGCTGCCAAGCACATTTTGTTTACAGTGAAAAGAAATATCTGTCTTAGACATTCCTTTAATTCGAAAAAGCATCACCAGTATTCCAGCACTTTAATTTGAGGGGTGAGAGCAAGAATTAAAATCACGTAGCCAAACGTAGGCTTCGGTGACGGCTCGTTTGTTTAAAAAGAAGAGCGCTGGGTGTTTTTGTCATTGCCTTGGTCTGCATTCCAGAGATAGACGTGTGCTATAATTCATATGAGATGGCTGCATTTGACAGCTCTAGAAATAAAGTGCTTGGAGCATCTTCAAGTGATGGGATGTGTCAACGTATCTAGAGCTTTTGCATAGGATGAAGGGACTCTTCACACATTCTTTTTCATTATCTAAACATGAAGTAGAAAACACAAATTCTGACTGAAAACACCTTAAAAATCTGTTGTTTTTCATAAATATAGCTGAATTTAAAGCCTTTGCATAGAAATAAAGTGAATCTTCGCACATTCTAGTCCATTTTCAAAACATGAATTAGGGAAAAAAAATACTACAAAATTTTGACTGAAAACACATTAAAAACCCTTTTCTTTTTCATAAGTATAGCTGAATAAGCCTTGGCATGGAATGAAGAGAATTTTCATACATTCTAGTCCATTATCAAAACATGAATTAGGAAAAAAATACAACAAAATTTAGACTAAAAACACCCTGTTCCTTTTCATAAGTCTAGCTGAATGTGACAGTTTGTGAAAGACAAATCTAATAGCTTGTTACAAACTTTTTTTAATTTACAAAGATGAGTTTTTTTTTGCCATAAACTTCAAAACAAGGTTTTATTTACTTAGCATGTTCAGGAGGTCACTGTAATTTAGGTTAATGTACAGTGTCCTTATAGAAGTGGTTATGTTACAGTCCAAGTTAATTAAACCTTCACTTGTACAGTCAGCAGAATAAGCTATTAAACATATGAAGAAAAAAGAAAAGCCATTAAGGAAAACTGCAATGATTTATTGCATATTTTTAGTGCCAGATACTAGTTCACTGAGTAAAAAAAAATAGGAGGATGGAAGATGAATCTTTCAACGCTTTCTAGACAGATGATAAGAATCAGACATCACAATGACTGTTCCCTCCTCTCTTAAATCTGTCCAATATTCATCCACTCTGAAATCCATGTTTTAAGATAGTTTGACGTCAGAAGTTTTATTCCTAAATCTGTTACCATCATCATATTTACCCCCCCCCCAACTTTGACTTTATTTATCTGAGTACCATACATATATTTAGTTTTGAAGCGTACATGTACTATTAAAAATGTAATGCAAAACATATGAAAGATGTGTTGGACATGTATCTTTAATAAATAAAATGTTAGTCATGTGAGAATAAAGAAAGTAATAAAGAAAGTTTTATAAAGAAA
>JZLH01S0086208.1:25484-38541 GCA_001188425.1 Eucidaris tribuloides | reverse complement strand
ACCTTTTTTTCTAACTATTTCACGCTGCTACTAAAAACATACAGTACAGCATCTGTTAACTAATTCATTGTGTACTTCATACGCAAGTGTTATTGGTTTGCAAATAAGAGTATAATAAGTCTTGATTTCATTATACAATGAGGCAAATTACAGATTTAAAAAAGATATTCCCATATTGAAAAGTGCACCTCTCTGATTGCTCATTAACACTTTAGGTGCTGGGCTAAAAATCCAGGTGTGTTAACCAGGGACCACTTATGCATATAAACTTTAAAACATATACAATTTTTCTGTGAAAATTCAAATGCTATTGAGACAAGACATATTAACTCATTTATTTGGTTCAATGTGTCTTCATTTTATGATAAATATCATTGGTACCAACTTCAGTGATGTTTGTCATTCGAATTGTAAGGTATGGAACTGATTGTCTTCTCGGCGAACGATTCCGCCAGTAGTACCTCATTGATGTTACACGTGGGCGAGCTGGTGCACCGATGGCACCCAAAGTGTTAAATTGGTCTTGCTTTTAGTGCAGGTAACATGTAAATAAGGGAATACTAAGTCCTGATTTTATCATTAAAAGTACTTAACAAAACAATGAGGTAAATTATTTATTTGAAAAACAAAATACTCCCATACTAAAAGTCCAACTCTCTGATTGCTCATTAAATTTGGTCTTGCTTTTAGATTTTTTCTATTAGGGGTATAAAGTTTAATAAACAATGTACTGGTGAATATGTTGTAGTGTTTGTTATCAACAGGGTAGAATAAGTTTTTGTTTTTGTTTACCAGGACTATATATATCAAAAAGATTCATTTGAGAGTATATTCCTTCAAAGCTTATGATCAATAATATGAAAACATGCCATTACAAACCAGTTCACTTGGTATGAAGTACCAAATGAATTAGTTACAGATGTGTACATGTATGTTTTTTGTAAGCAGCTGAAATGTTAGAAAAAAAAGGTTGTAACAAGCTTTGATTTATTTTAGGCAAATAGTGGAGTTCAATCTAAGGCAGATGTGGATATAGTCATATTTGAAATGCACTTCGTTTGACTCGAGCTCACCCCGAAGTTCTCATGATGTGACATGTAGGTTAACTAAAAGGGCAATATTACAAAAAAAAACTTTTGGCATGGATATTAAAGTAGGCAACTTACATTCCCTTATTGAAACATGTTATACGCAATTTCTACACAACTTTTTAGAGCCTGTTGGGCTACCGAATCAGATGTGCTCTGTGTTAATCCTATGGGAGTTTCAGAATCTTGGCAGCATTGGGTTAAGAGAAGTTTGGATGAATGTTTATACATCCCAGTGATTTACGAATCAGCATTACTGCATTGTTCGTGCCCACAGCGGGACATCACATGTCTGTCTCCCTTGCAGTCTAATAACCCATCTATGTGGAAGCAGGGTTCGTTTTTCATGAAAACCTCCGCAACATTCCTCTGCGTTCTCATCTGGGCTCGTTAACTGATGTTGTCGTGTGGGCAGGGAAAAGCGTGCCTCTAAAGACTTTTAAAAATAGAAACATCAGCTAGATTTCACTTGAACCCATTCCGCCCACCTCCTTAGAGCACTGATAGTAGATCAGTAAACTTGGAGAAGACTGTCTGGCAATATTTCAGTTCTCTTCATTTCAAGTATCGGAGGAATTAAACAGAAAATGACATTTAGAATTTATGTGATGAAATGTTCTACTTGATATTTTTATTGAGATGCACATTGTGTGGTATTTATGAGTTTTCCCTGATACTATTATCTGTTTTGATGTTTATGTTCCCTCCCGTGTATGCATGCACACACACATACACACACACAAAACACACAAACACACTCAGAGTTGTTTGAACTATTGAAAGAATCACTTACCTACTTGATATAAAATCAATGTTTATCGACTCTACAAGAAGTTACTTTATAAACATTCAAATAAACAATATGTTGATGATAAGGGATGTCATTTAAATGTTAAGTTAATAAATGCCAAATTACAGATTTGATTACCGTAAATAAAGATAATTGTGAAACCAGATCAGAGAACTGTCTGGACTGCATATATATCTGACCATTAAACTTGACATGTAATCTTAATGAATTCTCAATGGGTCTTCCATGTGGTTAGAAGACGGGAGTCTAGTAATTTCAGTAACTTAATCAGTACATCAGAGTTGATTATGTTCACAGACACCCACGGGCCAGTCTTGTGGCATGGCTTTGCTAGTGTCAGGCGGTCAGAAAAATAGTCTACTCGGCTTGGCCTGCTGGGTATCATCTCAATTACACATAGATTAGTGGCAACTGTTAGTCTTGTTATGTGATTCAAGTTGTTCGGACTATGTCGTGTAGTTTAAAACTATTTATAAGTGAGGTCCTAATTCAGGACAGTGTGATTAGCTAGCCAAAGGGAGGATGAAACAGAAATATTAACTTCACTGAAGTTCAAATGTGAACTTTTAACACTTTGGGTGCTATCGGCGCACCTGTTCGCCGAGAAAACAATTGGTTCCATACCTTTTAATTCGAAAGATAAACGTCACTAAAATTCCTTGCAAAGATATTCTTCGTAAAATAAAGACATAGTGGATGCAACTAAATGGGTTAAAAACTCTCGTCTTGATAGCATTTGGATTTTTCCAGAAATCATGCATTTTTGAAAGGTTATAAACATAAGACCAAAACAGCCCAGCACCCAAAGTGTTAATGTTGAATTCATTAATTCTATTTTTCTGTTAGTGTGTGACAAACTTTTGTATGTCAAGTTTGCTAAGAATGTTGACTGTGTTGTTAATATTTTCTTGTGAGAGAAATGGTTGGCTTTATGGTTACAGTACAGAAATTATCATAACACAAAAATTAATTAGTCTCTAAACAATTCTGTTTCCAAAATGCTTAACCTGATTGACAAAGCTTCAGGTGTAATATACTGTGAAATGAAATTTGTCTCTGACAAAAATGAATTGATTAAAGATGTCATAATTGCTACACCATCATATGATATTTATCCTGACATTGATTCTACAAATTAAGTGAATTATGCAATGAAGTGTTATATTACTTGAAATCAATTATGAGATAATATCATCTCATAAATTATATGGCATACTGATTTATAGTCCTGTCTTTGACAATGTTGTTTGTTATTGAATGCATGTATGAGAAAGTTTATCTCATCAAATAAGATTTAATTGTAATTTTATCCTTCAAGTGAAATATATCATCTTTTACATGAATTGAAAAATGGCAATGAAATACCATTGCCAAGTGATAAATGTATATGTCCTCAGTAGAACTTGTCAGTCATTTCTACAACGATATGATTAGTGATACTTCATCTTTTTGTCATTTGATTAGATTGTTCATGATTCACAATCTATCAAGATAATACATGTAATCATATTACTTGAAATACATTCAAGGAATTAGTTATTGCTGATGTCTGACAACTCAAGAACAAATCCATTATCAAAGTTATGTCCTTTTCATATCTAGTCAATAATAAAGTGTCAGTATGATTTACTTATTACAAAGCATCTTGAATATTGTTAAATTTGTTGGCCACAAAAAAAAATGAATGCTAGTGTGAATTTATTCTTTGTGGTGGATGTTTTTGGCATAGATATAAACATTCACTGTAGTGTGTGCTGTTTTAACCATTTTCTTTAATTAAAGTTTATGTTTGTGTAATATACTGTAGTTTATGTGTTTACTGTTGCAAATGTATAATTGGGCTTCACTGTACTTCTCATGTTTCCAGTTTTCTCAATTGCCATCCTTTCCATTGAAATTTGTTATCAGTCCATCTGTTTATTGTGATACATATTTCAGCCAAGTTTCATGAAATTCCATTATTCATCAGACTTGAGATACTGTAAAACCTGAATTTTTTGGTGAGCATTTAACTTTGCCCATTTCACTAGGAGTCAAGATTTGTGAAAGTAAAATGCACAAGAAAGTTTGTATCTACACACCATTTTGAATGTCAATACAAGACTAACATGTAGTCTGCCATTTGGGAAAGTTTTTTGCATGCTAAACGGGTGTTAATTGTGGTAAACAAAGTGTTACAGATGAATGGATTTATTTTCGGATGTATAGACCATATATTTACCAATTATTTATTTGTTTGTTTGTTTACTCCCAGGCTGCACCTGGACCGCCCGAGGACTTGATCAAACCCGACAACGTCCAGCAGGTAGAAGCCGCCATGCCTCAGGACTGCAGACCGCTGGACCTGGTCATCCCTGTCATTGGGGCTGGATCTGGTTGTATTACAGGTAAGATCCAGTCAATATTTCACCCGTATCTGTGCAATTGGACAGGCAAGCTGGCAGGCAGGGGGTGGGCTTGTAGGTGGTGCAAATTTTATGCATCAAATTTCTTCATTTCTTAAAGCCATAAGCTAACATTGACCATAGTTTTAAAAGATGTGAGCTACATTATCCCCCTTGCTCTAAGTGTCTTTGATAAGGTCTGAAAATGAAGTCTTGAAAAAAAAATTGTATTTCAAAATGATGATTTAGTGCTTGAAAAAATGTGAAAATCTACAACCATTCAAATTGACCGGATTCACCTGCCCATTTTCTCCAATAGACTTACTGTGTGCAGATCTACGCTATTTTATCCTCCACCCGAGTGCAAATTGTTTATTCATGCATATCTTGCCAGTGGCAGATTAACATTCCAAACTTTTGTATTCTAGGGTGTTTATTTCTCCATTTGAACACTACTATGTAGCTCGGATGTCAAAGTTTGACAATTTTTTAAATAGAATCTCCACAATGTTAGCCTCTCACTTTAAAGACGCTATATAACACTGTGGAAGACCCGTTTAAAAAATTGTCGAACTTTGCTATCTGACATATCTGACAGTGTTTGAATGGACAAATAAACACCCTAGAACACAAAAGTTTGGACAGTTGTGCTGTCACTAGTACAATATGTGCAGATACAAATTGGCACATTAATTAAATCTCGGCCGATAGGAAATTCTGCAACACAACAGTCTTTGGGAGAAAGCTGGAATGGTCTCTCAATGATTTTCACTTTTTTAAAGCACTTAATGATCGTTTTAAACTGAAATTTTTTCAGAGTTTAATTTTAAGACTGTATCAGAGACACTGGTAACATGGGGAATCATGTAGCTCAGATTTTTTAAACCGGAAACATTATTATACAGTGCCTTTAATCAATGCTCATGAAATTTGGCACACACATTGGTCCTGGGGTGAAGATGTGCCAGACACATTATTTGAATGTGTCAGAAGCTGTGTTGCCATGGTAACAGCATATTATAGCAACAAATCAAGGAAATATTTTGGATTGAACCTACATTTTTTGAACAATGCTCATGACATCTGTCTTGGTTGAAAATATACAAATTACATTTCAATGTGTTAGAAACTACATTGCGTTGGTAATGGCATATTATGGCAAATAAATCAGGAAATTATTTCAGATCAAACTTCTTCGTCATTTTCATGGCAATGCTGTTCAAATTTGGCACACATATTTGTGTTGGCATGAAGATGAACAGGAAACATTTTTCTTAATGTGTATATTTTAAATATAAATCAGATGTTTTATTATTATTATTATTATTATCATTGTCATCATCTTTACTTTTCTACCCAGGTGAGGTGAAGACCCCGTCTGGTCGTGTTGACACTCCCGTCATCCTTGAGAACAAAGATGGCACCATCACCGTCAAGTACTCTCCCAGGGAGACCGGCCAACACTTGCTGGCTATCAAGTATAACGGCAAAGATGTACCAGGTAAGAAAATTATGATTTCTGATCTCTGTGTGTTTCTAGATTTTGTTGCCAGTAATTAAGCTGACAATTTGACGTAAAGCCCAAGTATAGTTTTGGTCAATCAGACAACTTTTTAGCCAATCACAAAGTATTCTATTGTCACCCAAGACATCAGAAAACAATATCAGACCTACTGGAAATTGTTTATAGTGACAAATCATGATGTTTAAATTATAGGAGAACATTTAGCGGTTTGTATATTACCTATGGGAAATGTTGGGGGTTCCCACCCCCCAACATTTTACATTTTGAGTAATTTTGTTTTTAAGAAAATGGGAGAGTTTTTGAGTGAGCATTTTTTCAGGGCATTGATATAGAGGTGTATCTACAAAAACAGAATTGCCAGAATTCATTTTTTACCATTTACCATAACTATACTTAGGCTTTTAAGGGAAATTTTGAATTGGAAGCAGTTTTCAAATAGATGTTAAATTATTCTGGAATCAAGGGCATGGCTCAATGTATCTGCAGTGAAAGTTTTATAGTCAAAATATTTCCTCCTTGTTATCAGAATTCCTGTGAGCCCCAAAATTCTATGATGTGAAGTCATAATATGGTTCAATTTCTAAAGTGGTCATAAGTCTGTAGATTTTCCTCACTCTTTTTTGCTAAACAAATTCAATATAAACCTTCTTAGCCAATATTGATGTTGACATACTAGTAAGTTTCAAAATATATTCGGTTTTTGAGGCATTTTGCATTGGTCCCAACCATGTCCTTTCCTTTTAATGCTGGAATTAGAATTACATGCAATTTCTCTAACTTCTACGATGGTGTTTGGGTCCTTAGCTAAATCCGCTGAAGACTACTCCCAAGATATCTCGGTATAGGCCTATGGAGAATGTATGTAATAGCAAAATCAAATTGTCCTCAATGGGTTAAGACTATTTATATGCCTTTTGGATTAAAAAAAAAACTTTACTTATCTCCATGTCTGGCAGGCAGTTAGTCAAATTGACTTCATACTCACTACAATTTTCTGTGTAGCATCTGTACATTGTAGTTGTGCATATTACAAACATACATCTATTATGCATTTTTATTCCATAAATAAGAATTAAGTGTTTACATTTACAATATATGAGAGGAATTTAATGTTCATATGAAGTACCCATTGACCTTAAAGGCCTGTTTCTTCAGAAAATGTCAGTGTGCTGTGAAAGCTTGTATGCTTTGTGAATGCAGTGGGCGCTTTCTACCCAAGATCGTATTAGAAGTACATGACATACTACAGATCCAGAAGCTAGGGATGTGTAGGGGGTCAGTAAATGTGAATCAAGCTGTCAAATTATTATTCAGAATTTTTTTCTCTGCATTAACGCTAATATTTAATGTTGAATGCATATTTTTATTTAATCCGATGTACAGGAAGTCCATTCCACTTCCACGTTGATGAACTCAAGAGCGGCAACGTGACGGCGTACGGCACGGGTCTGACCCACGGTATTAGCAACGAGCCTTGCCACTTCATCATCAACACCAAGGATGCGGGTGCAGGTAAAGGAGAGTTTTTGTTACAGATGACCTATGCAGTCTTTGATCTTGTTGTTTCCTTAATAGAGCAGTTCTAAGTGTGATGTGAAACTGGCTCAGAAATATGTGGGGACAATAACCATACCATAACTCAGTGCAATTGCAGTTCTGTTGATAGAAACAACCAGCTGTGACACACTGCACCTGGTTCTGCCATTGTTCACTCATATTTTTGAACCAGAGTGACATCACACTTCGGCAACATACATGATCCCTCCCCCCCCCCTCCCCACCCCCCACCCGAAGAAAAAAAAGAAAAATTTCTACTCATCTCTTGTCTTTGGGAAAAAGTGAACAAAGTTGATTTTGTACTACAAATGTGATATTCTGGAAATATTTTAGTGACAAGCTTTTCAATTTCTAACATTTCTGATTGTGATTGCACAGTTGATATGAAATATGTTACAAACAAATCTGACCATATCACATTTATAAAACACGCACACAATTTCATGACCAATAAATTTCACCATTTAATGTCAACTTTTACCCCTCCACCACCCACAACCAATAAATGTTTACATTTTTCTTTCAAAAATATGGAGTGATCAGGTAGAAGGAAGCTATCAACCAAACTCAATTCAATAGTTACATTTAAAGAATAGTAAATGCTAACATTTTGTTGTAATTCCACCATATGTAACTCATTCTTTTATGCATTCATAAATATCCATTTATATTCTTCATTTTGATAAAGCTGATTTTTTTTATGTTTGGTAGGTGGTTTGTCCCTTGCCATTGAGGGTCCATCCAAGGCCGAGATCAAGTGTGTAGATAACAAGGATGGTACCTGCAGTGTTACGTACTTCCCCACCAAACCCGGACAGTACGACATCGTCGTCAAGTTTGCTGACAAGCATATCCCAGGCAGTCCATTCTCTGCTCAAATTGTTGGTACGTGTTAACAAGTTTGTTGGTATCACTTTCTTAAAAATGTTTGTTGTTACATTGACGTTGTATAATGTAACTTGTTATAAACTCTGCTACTGTTCAATTTATTGACACCTTAAAATTACATAAATCTTCTCAGCCTGGAAAATAAATAATACAAATTTAACCATATTTCCCATTTTAGCATTATTATTGTTGTTACACATACACGTGTACATCTAATTTATGAACCAAGTGGAGAATTACATAGTAACTTTCATAGATTCTTATTCAGAAATGTTGTTTAATTCAAAGTTAAATTGGAAGCTGTTGTCCTTGAGGATTAACCTACTGCTTTGGAAAAACTGTAATTCGTATAGAGTTAAACCTTGGTCAGTCCCCATAGGTATCCAGCCCCATCCATGTACTGATATGAATGTTGATATGCTTTGATTTTGATTTTATTTGACATGATTTTGTAACCATTTTATTCCAGACAAGGCTGGTAGCAGAATGTCCATCGGTACACCCAGCGATGTACCCCTCAAGATCACGGAGACTGACCTTACACAGCTCACAGCTACCATCCTCACCCCATCCAAGCAGGAGGAGAAGTGCAGCCTTAAACGTCTTCCAAATGGAAATATTGGTGAGTCATCAATAATTCTATGCCTTTGTATGCTTTTAGGGGGTGGAGGTGAGGTTAATGTTAAGTTCTTGCAGGTATTTGGGAGAGTAGTCATCAGTACTAGTCTAAAGATGAACCATTTGCTCCGTTTTATAGCCAAAGCTTGTGGCAGAGCATTATAACTCAATACCTTTTGGCTTGCCCGCCACTACCATTGGTTTCATGATGAATGATTCTCAGGCGTCTGACGAGATTGGCTTTCCTGCACGGAAAGATGGTTGCCTTTCACACTCTGGTGGTCGAGGGTTGCTATGTGTGCATTTTGATACAATATCGTGAAACCGACGGAAGTGGCGGGCAAGCCAAAAGGTATAGAGTTACATACCTACATATGTACATGTACACAGGAAGATATAAACATGTTTAATTATATAAATAGATGAATAGAAAGGAAGGTTGATTGATTGATTGATTGATTGATTGATTGATTGATTGATTGATTGATTGATTGATTGATTGATGGGTGGATGGGTGGATTGATGGATATGTTATTTGTTTAACTCGGAAACTAAGTACGAGTTAACTCATGTTGGGGTCTATGGAAAATATGTGTTATAGTGAAATTCAATCGTCTCCAACGGGTTAGTTGTAGATAAATAGATGTATGAAAAAGGTATGTATATCTAAGTAATGTTATTTAATCATCATGTGGTGGTAAATGAAAGAAGAACTATTCTAAAATATTTCTCTATAATGAAATATTGCACATTCAGTAGGCAAAAGTTGAGCTGTCTTACACCTTTACATATTCTTTACACAGTAATGAATAATGACCAATGTATATGAATAACATCCTCTGCAGGTATAACATTCACACCTAAGGAGATCGGAGAACATCTAGTGAGTGTTAAGAAGAAGGGTAACCACATCCCCAACAGCCCCTTCAAGATCATTGTGGGGTCACAAGAGGTCGGCGATGCCACAAAGGTCAAGGTCACAGGGCGTGGCATCAAAGAATGCGAAGCAGGACAGACAGCACAATTTGTTGTTGACACAAGGAATGCTGGTAAGTCATTGATTTCATTTATGTGGAGATTTTAACCTGTTGAAGACCATTTGTGACCTGTCACCACAAAACAATCAATAAGTCACAATGGAAGTTTTGTGTAAATACAGTAAATAGTCAAATTGGGTTGCCAAAGTTGATTTTAGGATTCTGATATTTTCTTAAAGTACATACACTCATCATTCATCTGTCCAAATTTGAAGACCAGAAGAGATTCAGAACTATGATTTTTCTCGAATTGAACTTTAAGCATTTTGTAACGGGAGCTTGAAAATTTGGCTGTATTTCATCTTCACATCAAGAGATTAACAAATGATGTAACCCTTAATATAATTGCTTGTTATCCAACATTGTCAAGTCCCCCTGTAATAATTTTGGTATCACCACAAAGCTGCTTTTATTAACTTCTCAATGATGGTGACTCTAAGAATCAAAAAGGCTCGTCCAATCCACAGTTCTCTGTTGAATAGTGACTAGTTTTACAGAGCTTTCTACAGAACTGTAGTCAAAGGCCTACCATTTCGCATGAATGATCACTATCTTTGCATCCGTTTTTCTCCGCTTTCCTGATAATGGCGTAAGTGATAGTTCAAACTTGTGAGCAGGGTTTTATACGGATTTGTTTCATCTATCCTAGACAAATTATACCTCATTTTAAAGCTAAGTGTTTCTACTTTAAGACTATGTGGAAAACTCAATTTCTTATTTTTCCGACTTATGGTGCAATTTGTGGTGGCAGGTCACATTTGATTTTGGTATAAAATGCATTTCCTTAGAGCCCAACCCGAAACATTCCATGCTTAGTCCTCAATAGGTTAATATAACATATTGGTAATTCTGAAAAGTACAAAAACAGGAAGGTACACATTTTTCGTTAATATTATGCAGTGAGAAATGTAAAAAAGAAATTGTAGTCTATCATAAGGGGAAATACAAACTTTTGGATAAAATGATTTGGGGGTAGGCAAAGAGATACAAATGAGGATATCTGGGAATTAATGTGATTTGCTACTCTTATAATTATTTTCATTATTCTGCACACAGTAAATAATCCATATCCGTGTATTTCTTACCCGTAAGATCAGGGTTTCTGCAAAATGACTACTACAATTCTGAAATTTAGATGTGCATTTGCAACAAAGTTGTCAGCAGAGTTGCCATCACTTTTATTTAATTCATTTTATTAGCTCACCTGAGCCAAAGGCTCAAGTGAGCTATTGCGATCGCTTTTGGTCCGTCGTCCGTCGTTCGTCGTCCGTCGTTCGTCGTGCGTAAACTTTTATACATTTTCAGCTTCTTCTTCAAAATGCATGATTGGATTTGGCCCAAACTTGGCAGGAATGATCCTTAGGGGGTGGAGATTCAAGGGTCCTCAAATGGTACACCTGGCCCCCTTAGGGGCCCAGGGGCAGGGCCCTAAAGGGCCAAAAGTAGGTAGTTTTCAAACATCTTCTTCTCTAGATCCAGAAATAGTTTAGTTAAGCCACTTTGTGTGTAGATACCTCTATATGTGCTGAATTAATGTTCCTCATAAACAACGCCCAAGGAGTGGCCCGTTTGGCCCCAAGGGGGCAAAGTTTGGGGTATGGCCGTATAGGAATAACTCACATTCACATCAATGGATTTAGACCAAACTTGGTGGGAATGATCCTCAGGAGGAGGGGAAAGACGGTTTGTGAATGGTACACCACCTCCCCCCCCCCGGGGGGGGGGGGCCAAAGGGGATCAAGGCGCCGCATAAGGGCCCAAACTAGGTAACTTCTAACCACAAGCCCATTTGTAAACCAACTTGGGTGGTAGATGCGTAACAGGAACCTCAATGTTTATTTGGGGTCAAAGGTCACATATGTGTCAAAGGTCAAATGAAGTCAAGTTTTCTTCTTGGTTGGTATTGGCTTCTTCTCTAGATCCAGAAATAGTTAAGTTGAACCACTTAGTGTGTAGATACCTCTATATGTTCTGAATTAATATTCTCATGACAATGCTCAGGGGCGGCGCCCCGTTTGGCCCCCAAGGGGGGCAAAAGTTTGGGGGTACGGGCCCTATAGGAATAACTACATTCACATCTATGATTGAACCAAACTTGGTCGCGAATGATCCTCGGGGAGTCGAAAGAGTATTCGTGGAATGGTACACTCAGGCCCCCTGGGGGCCCAGGGGGTAGGGCCATAAGGGCCCAAACTAGGTAACTTTCTAACCACAAAGCCCATTTGTAACCAAACTTGGATGGTAGATGCGTAACAGAGACTTTTTGGAGGTCAAGGTCACATAAGTAGGTCAAAGGTCAAATGTTAAGATACTAGGGCGTGGCCTTGTTTTATAAACGGAATGTTAGATTTAATTAACTTGACAAAATCAGCTATATGGCAAGGGGATGCAAGTTTTTCAACTGGTTCGTTTGGCTACGTTGGTGCCTAGATATCAGGCTCCAAGGCCAAAATATATGTAAGAGTGATGTTTTTTCTATGGGTGCCATAGAGAGTTTGCGAGACCTCAGGTGAGCATCGTGCCCCCCGGGGCTCTTGTTTAATTATTTACTAATCTTTATTTAACTGTTTACTTATCTACTTATTTATGTACTTATTTATTTATATATCATATTTTATATTCTATATTTTATCTTTAATTATTTGAATTTTATAATTTATTCATTTTCATATATTATATTTACTATTAAATTTTGTGTGTCCGTTTGTTTTTGTTTGTTTGTTTAGGCTATGGTGGTCTCGGTGTGTCCATCGAGGGACCCAGCAAGGCTGACATTAACTGTGAAGACAAGGGTGATGGTACCTGCCTAGTGACATACAAACCCACAGAACCTGGCACCTACAATGTCAATGTGCACTATGCTGACCAACTTGTACCAGGTAGGATGGGTTATCAGCAGTGTTGTAGTTGAGGCTGGCCTCAAAGCCAATTTTTGGAGGCCTCGGCGTTGGTCCGAGTCACCTGTACAAACCCTATGGAGAGGTCATGTTTTGGGGCGGCCTCAGCCTTGGGACCTGAGGACTTGACTCCAACACTGGTTATCAGTACTTCTCACAGCTCCAACAGATGTACTAACACTGTTGGTAATTGTGCCCACTTGGTCTGGTTTTAATTAATGCCCAAATTAGTCTACCCTAATAAAGGGCCCA
>JZLH01S0086202.1:11888-32142 GCA_001188425.1 Eucidaris tribuloides | reverse complement strand
GTGTCTGATTTGTTGTAAAACACCGATGACCAGATCTTAGATGGAGTAGGCAGGGTTGTTTATTTTCTTTCTACTTAAGAAAATGATATAAAGATATTGGATTTATATTATTCAAGAAATTGAAAAGGTCGGATCTTTGAAAATATAATCCAAATTTTCGCGATTTTTGTTTTCACATTTTGTGTCACTCGAGTAATTTCTTGTTTATTTCGTTGTTTTCTTTAGATTGGTGATTTCTTCTTTTTTCATAAATCATTGATTTGAAATAACAGTTTAAAATCCAGGATAAAATAACTTGATTTTAATCTGCCAAAAATGGTAAGTAGTATATTATAGCTGTACCAGAATTTAAAATGCTAGTAAAGCTTACGGGTGTAAGATCTTACGTGTTTAGATCCAATCATGTAGATTAATATCGTCCTGAATTACATTTTAATCAAATACTGACTTGGCTATCGACAACTTCTGCGCCGTCTAATCCATACGCTCCTCTCCTTTTCCTTAGTTTTCTCGACATATCTTTTTTAAACTGTCCAATGGTTTTAGTTAATTGTAAATACGTACATGAAAATATTATGTTCATCATTTTGAGAAAGATAGTATCAACAACGTATTTGTAACATTTAAAGATGATTATTAGTGAGTAAAATCTGGATATTATACAGAATATTATATATTATAGAGATAATTTTCATCAGACTTTTATTTGTTGAGTGTTAGTGTTTTTGCTCTTTTTTATAACCGCAGTGATTATTTTTCCCCGTAATAACATTATAAATCACAATCACGTCAGTAAAAAAAAATTGTGTTACTGATTATTGTACATTATCATGGATTCCCCCCATTTTAATCTAGTATGTCGTGGTTCCATTTTGACTACAAGCAAGTGAAATTGAATAATTATCATGATGTCTTAAAGCAACCAGTTGAGTGTTATTCTGTGCGTAGTAATTTGCCTTTCTTGTTAAAAAATTCCCCACTTACTTTGTTTATTTCAAATTCTTTGAATTCTGAAGTAACCGTGTACATACTTTTCATTATAGTTTGAATGAGAATTTTTTACAGTTATTACTCGTATCACTGTCGTAGTATTTACTCGATTTATATATATTACTGTTTGTAAATATTTGCAATAAATTTTACAAAATGTGTGTCACCTGTTGTTTCCAAAGCGATCTACACCAGTGAGTGATATTAAATATTTTGTTTTATTTTTTATATATTTTATTTGCATTGTTATTTAAAAACTAACTTGATTATTGGATATGGTGAAAACATTCGTTTGATGGAATTTTAACACAGAGTGTGTTTTCTTATTTAAGTGTACTGAAGTGTTATTTTTTAGCATCGTGTTTGTGCACAATTGGTCCGTTTTCACGAAGGAGGTGTAATGTTGCATATCAATAAGTACATAGAAAGCTTTAAAATCGTGATTGTTCTGAAAATTCCGGTTGGTTTACTGTTAACATGCAGGTATATGGTTCTGGTTCCAAATTTGGGGAAGTTGCTCATAATTATTTTCTTTTCTTTTTATTTCGGATTTTTACATGGATTGCAACTCCCATAACTCATAATCTTGATCTTGAAGTGGATCATTCCAACCATTTCTTTGTAATCAAATATTCACATCTAAATCATGAGACGTCGAAAACATCCTCTGTGACATAATAAGGCAATAAAGGAAGAAACGAAGTGTATAATAGCAATACAATATAGTGCGTCATTAATTCAATCATAAATAGGCATAATGTATTGCGCTAGCACTTAGATCTCGGGTTTCGCATTATGTAAAGGTGAAAAGCCAACGTTCTGTATTTGGTTACATTATGAAACGTACCCTAAAGGCCGCACGGCACTAATTGAACCCGCGCAAATGCCTAGCGGAAAGGCAGTAAAAAAATCACGTTATTGTATAGATACACTAAAAATTAATTAAAATAGGTAGAGTGGAATATTGTCCCTTTTTGTGGTTTTATATCTTCTTTGAATGGATTTTTTAGGGTTCTAGTATTTTAAATGGATTTTTTATTGCCAGATTAAAATGTTGCTATTTTAAACATTTAGCAAGGGGAATGCGTGGTTAGTCTTGCTCTTGAGGGATTTTTTTGAGACGTGTTTAAAGTCACTCTATTTAGCATAGCTATCTATGGGATTGTGGAAAGGTGCTGTGGGACCTATAGACCACAAGATCAGGCAGAATGGAAATGACGCCCTCTTTGACCGAACTGATCAAAGGGGAAGAGTCTTTCGCCGACGCAGTATAAACGGATAAACCAATTGGATGTTTAATTGTTACCCCGACAATGCGCAATGCATATTGTTGGCGGATTGGCTAACTGTTGTTTCGACATTTATGTTTTAGCCTTATAATTGGATTGTCTCACATCGGTCAAAACATGGTCAAGGTACTACAATGTCCCTCTTACACTTGACACAATGGATTACAGCTTAAAGATTGTGTTTGGAATTTGCAAGTCCATTACTTCCCTTCATTATCAATATCAAACGGTAGTTTAGTACATACAAATGGTGTGTTGAAAGTTTGAGATCCATACGTCATGAATTTGTTGTTTTATGAGAAAAACTAATAACGATATGTTAGCAGAATATTGTTTTTCCGCGGGTTTAAATTTTGCTCAAATTGCGAATCGCGGTTATGTGTACGTTCGCATGACCAGCGGAGCACACTGATTGGTTAAATGGCTAAACTCCGCTGTAGATTTTGAAGTTTAAATGTCCAGATTTTCACCAAGACTATACGTATTCTGCCCAAAGGTTCTATGACAGGTGTTCATTCATTCTAATCTTCACATTGTGAACGATTTGAGCTGATTTCATTCATTTTGCCATTTTCTGACGTGCAAATCCCGCACTCTGTCTTTAATTGATTAGTTACTACGAATAAGCGTAAACGTGATTGTGGCACGTCATTGGAAGAATAAATTGTGCCCATGGTACGATAAGGGGTAACAACGGTAAACAGGGTAACTTTTCTCCTAAAGCCCAGTGCCATGCCGATTTATCCACCGTGAAAGTGTCTGTGCTTCGAGATTTAAGTTTACCAACTGTGTAAAAAACACACACAAAAGGTCAGACAAACCTACATAAATACACACTTACAGAAGATGCTTCCGTGATCTGATCGCCTCTGATCTCACTTGAAATACAATGTATAAGGTAAAGTGGTCGGTCTTGGACATATATAATAAATTGTGTCGTTTCATGGAAACGTACATGTTATGGTGGGTGAGTGTTCGAAATTCTATCCTTAATTTTAAATGTAAACAATTCGGTTTATGGACCAATGTTGATACAGGTGTTGTGAATGAATTCTAAATTGTGTCCTGTTAATGATCAATAATCTACACAGTATAGATGTGCATTGATAGACCATGTCAGTACTGTTTTGTGATACTTTGTCTTCAGTGGTAATTTGATTTTACCTGTCACTCTGTCAAAGTGTTGAAATCGTGGAGTCATTAACAACAATGTCACACTGATATTTTAACCACAGAAAAAAATTGTATGTTATGTATATATTATTTTAGAGTACTTTTTGACAAAATAAAATGTCATGGATATAATTATATTGTTCACTGGCAGTTGTAACATGCTTGTAAAAACAGTCAATTCTTAAATAAATGCTTGTAACTATTTTGTCATTGTGAGAAATTACAACCAATCGAAAATATTTGTAAAAATAATGATTTAGAATTTCAATGCTGATTATATCATCATGAAGAAAAAACGCGTCAGAATTTAGATGTATGTGTGTGGGGAGTACTGATTTGCCGAAAAGTCCAATATCATCTGGCATGAAACGGAATACGTCGGTCCGCTGACATTTCGGGACTAGACTGACAACCACCGCCATATCACAAGACAGGCTAAGTTCCGCCGCGTTTGCTTCGTCTAACGATTCCGTCTAAAGCTACTGTCATACTGTGCCGTCTAACGATTCCGTCTGCCTCCGTTTAAAATATTTCCCTCAGACGGTGTCAGACGGTGGCAAATGAAATACAATAGAATGGAACAGAACGGAAAAGCACCGTCTGTCAACGGCTAGATACGTTTGTAATCCAGTCGAAAAAACGAATTAAAAAGTCCAATTAACGTTTGATAAACGTACGCGTTCGTTTTTCAGACGGAATCGTTAGACGGCGCAGTGTGACAGTAGCTTGACAAACGAACGCGTACGTTTATTGGACTTTTTAATTCGTTTTTCAGCTGGTTTACAGACGTGTCTAGACGTTGACAGACAGCACTATAGCCGTTCTGCATAATGGATAGGGTCCATGGTCTAACGATTGCCACCGTTTGACACCGCCGAGGTAAATAGTTATAGACGGAGGCAAACGTAATCGTTAGACGGCCGCAGTGTGACACAGACTTAACATTATGGTCCGCATTTAACCCCTTGAGACACAATGGGTTTGTATTGAAGCCCTGCGCATCTTACACCAAGACCAGAGATAACTTTCTCCAGCTGGGGGAAATACGTAATTTATGGGACAGATACATTTTGTAGGCAAATTATGACCTTACTTTGAGTGAAACGGTTATATTTTCTGGATTTTTCTGGAAGCTAGACGGTTAATTCTCTCTATGTGTGTGATGCACTGGAATTCCGTATTTAAGCCCGTAGTCCCAAAGGGGTTAAGATTAGGGTTTTAACTTTGGAACTATACTTTAACCTGGTGTCTGGTATGGAGAGCTGCCTGCTTGAATAAACATCTAAGAAATAATCAGATTTATCCATTTTAAGGACAGCCTAACAATAAGAAATAATATATATCTCTAATAATTTTCATTCATTAAACATTCGTTTCTAGTGGGGGTATAAATATTGATGAGCTCAGAAGCAAAAGGTGATTCTCAAAGCATTTGAATTCAGGTAACGGAGTGGCGTGGCATTTCTGCCATGAATTGTAGCTCGTTGGTTGTGCCGGTGCCTGGTAAGCAGTAGGTTATAGGTTCGAGTCTAGTGTTGCCATCCATTTACTCAGAGTCATTAAAAATAAAGATAATCAAGCATTATTATGGACCTACTAGGTCCGTACCGTACTTACACAGAGAAAACAGCACATACCGTATTTCCTCAAGAACATTAAAAAAAATATATATCTTTTTTAACCTTCTGTACATTAAATACATGTATATGTGGTAACATTCCTGTCTACCATTTTATGCCATATCAGCCAAATTTTAACTAAGAAATAGTTTTATGGATATCGTGAGATGCGTATAAATGCACATTCGGCACTGTAAGAATTAACAAACATACTTTATTTTTGAAGCAACTGTTAATACATAGTGTACGATTTAGTATTTTGAAGCAAACAGCTTTCCATACTTGATCATTCGTTTTAGAAGTTAAACCCTTTTCATGAATAAGGATTAATGTATATTATAGGTGTATAATTGTGTGCATACGTGGAATGCTTAACCTTTTCAGTATCATTACAGCTGCAAAATGTCGCTGACTATGCATGTGGCAGTTTGAGTACGGAACTGAAAGGATTAAAGACTTACTGATGGACGATCCTCTTAATTGGAACTATAATTGCAACTAATCGCAATCCTTACAAATTATAGCGATAATCGTTATCAATTTATATTAGTACAAAAAGAAGTATGTTATATATATAAATTTAAGTCGTGTGTAGGTGTTTTATACTATTCACAACCTTCCTACTTTTATATTGTTCTTTATATAGAAATGAATAGTCGTATAATTGTATTCTGGGAATGTAATTTGTAATGTTGATTACGATATCGTTCTATATTATATATGCGCACAAACAAGTTGACATCTTTACACGTTATTTGTAGACACCCTGGCTTTTGGTGGAAAGAGCAATAACTATTAGCGAAATATTTTGTACGTGTTATTCGTATGACTAAGAACTAATTCTTCTCTAGGTGGAAATTTACAGTACGCAGATGAAATGTCTCTCGCCGCTTGCAATTTGTAAAAATTAGAAGTAATGGATAAATAACGATTATTTTGATTACAAAAACTTAACAATCATCGACAAACTTAGTAAAACCAAACTTAGTATGCTACATGACTTGTAGTGTAACATTACTGTATATAGTGTGGACCGACGGGACGATGATGATGTTGATGATGATGACGACTATGATGATGATTTTTGTAAAGGTGTTAACAATAATACAATGGAAGATACTACAGTACAAGACAAGGACAAAAGATCCATTCTTCCGCCTCCTCCCCTCCTCCTCGTGATCATCATCATCATCGTCGTCGTCGTCGTCGTCGTCGTATTGATGTGACATATGTGTAATAAAATAAATATACCCCATCTATTGAATACACAAGGACAATTCCCTTACGAAGAGCTGCAGCATAAACAGAAAAAATACAACAAAGAAACAAAATTTAAGTTATGTTTCTTTTCTTCAGACAAAACCTGCATGTCATCATAAACCTGCTCACCCCACACCTCAATGAATCCTAAACAGTTGTTTTTGTAGGCCTACATAATCTGTGGTATCTGGTTGCAAAATTGTAATGTGCGTGTTGTTTCCGAAGTGGAATTCTAAATTGTCTTTAAGTCTATCTAAAGTCACATGCTGCGACCTGGTATTATTATGGTCATGTTTCACCGATGAATTATACGGTATCTCGTGTAGTTTGAATGTGTTTGCATTTCTTCAGTATCAATACAATTTATGTCATTTTATACAGTTAAATGGTGTTATTCACAATACGTGATAAATCTTACTCCTAAATGCTCCCCTGATGTACAAATAAGTGAATACTGATTATTATAACAACGTTCTGTGACCTATTACTATAATTTTGATTGTCCTGCACTTGTTTACAGTAAGGTTATTGTACTAAATGTTATTATCCGACTCACTCATTCTTTATTCACTTTGCTGTGAAATATCTGACAAAGCAACGATTTTTTTTTTTACAATTTAAAGGGCTATAAGGTGGTACTATATGACAACATTCCAAGCCATTATTAGCAAGTGCAAGTACAATAAATACAGCCTGTCTCAACAACAAACTTGTGCGAGGTTAAGCGCCCTCTTTGGCAATTAGAAAATAAAGTAATCATGTGATGTTTACAACAACGTTAATGGCGCAGTCTTACCTTTCAAATGCCGTTTGTTCTGTTCCATATACTTGTTTTAATCTCGAGATATGTTTAGTTAAAGGGGAATGAAATCCAGACATCTTACTAAATTCAGAGAGTACAGAACAATACAAGATGGAAAATAGTGAAAGTTTGAGCAAATTTGGTTGAACGGTTCAAGAGTTTTGATTGTTCTAAGTTTATTTAATCCTTGTTATGGAGGATCCTTGAATTGGGAACTCTACCCACTTTTCAGATGAAAGTGTGGAGAACTTCCCATTGGATTTGTACACAAATTTTCAATAATTTGCAGTTTTCTGAAGTGTCAGTTCAGGAAGTATCTAAACTCTTTCAGAAAAACATGTAGCATCATTTTTGCTAGGACATACTTGCACAACAAGCAAGATCAAATCAGATATTTGATAAAAAGTGAGAATAAGTGAAAATTTGTGTACAAAACCAATGGAGAGTTCTCCACACTTTTCATCTAAAAAGCTGATAGAGTTGCCAATTTAACAATCCTCCATAACAAGGATCAAATAAACTGTGAACAAACATAACTCTTGAACCGTTCTACCAAAATTTGTTCGAACTTTCGCTAATTTCATTCTTGCATTGTTCTGTAGTCTCTGAATGCAGGAATGTGTCTGGGTTTCATTCTACTTTAACAATGAGAGGGTAAAATCGCAATTGTGCCACTTCTCCCAGGTAAGGGGGAAGAAGGCTGTATCACGTAAATCAATAATAGCATCACTCCTTCAAGATCAATGCAGTTAGATACTGAGCAATTGCGTATTGAAAATTTCTAATCGTACATTGTTCTTTAATTAACTATACTGAACAGGTACATGTATTTGGAAATAACACTCTGACCTCACACATTTGATTTCACGACGGACCTCTTAATAAACTTGATGCTATATCATTGATGTGCATATTCTTTTTATTGGTCAATCTTTCAATTGGCAACCAGATCCACAAGTCCACTGGAAAAAAAAATGCGAGTAAATCATATAAACCGCAATTCTGGCCAAATACATAAATAAAAAATAAATATATACTTGTCGATTTTAACTAACATTGTAGTAGGGCGATCATTTAAGTTGTTTAATTTAACGAATCCTATTTTTAGACAGATTAAGCTACGTTTCAAGACCGTACGCAGGTGAGATCAGCCCTAGATGCAGTTGCTCCCTAAACTTTTTATCAAATTAATTGTTTTAATTTTGTATTGCTTTCTAATATTCTTCAGATCGCTTAAAAAATTACAAGACCTCGAAAGTGATGTTTTCGTCAATAGGGATAGGGACAGTCTGGCAAAATGTTACTTTGTTTCGAAGCGTTGGTTGGTCAGACTTGGCTCGGCGTCCTCTGACAGATCCTGTGTACGGTCTTGCTTCTTTTTTATTCGATCATGTTACTTGGATTTGATGTATTTGTGTTGATTTCGTGTGTATAAATCAAGTTGAATAAAGTTTGGTTATGAGACACAGACTTAGTTTGATCGAAGAGTGATTTTGTAAGTGTCTGGGAAAGGGTTGGGTGTGATGAAACTACCCTGCTAAAAGAAGACTTCAATAAATAAATAAATAAATAAATACACGAGTAGGGAGACTGTGGTGAACTGGTAGGGAGTCTTGGGGTAAACTGGGACGCCGGAGAAGTAAGACAATTCCCATAATTACAAAGGTAATTAGTTAATTACTTGTCAGGTCTTGTCTCCCACTTTTTTTTATTGGGAGGGGAGGGGGGGGGTAAATGGCATAATTCATTGTTCAAATCTAATCACGTGTGACTTATTAAGTAGTCTAGATTTATAACAGTAGTTTATGGGAGGAAATGGAAACTGAGTATACTCATAGATTTTCATTTTTAAAGCACTGAATAATCATTTTGAAGAATACTTTCTTTCAAGGCTTCATTTCTTGACCTTTTCAAGACACTTAGAGCATGGAGGATTACGTCGCTCACAATTTTTTTAAAAACCGTGGTCATTTTTAAATTGTGCCTTTAATGGAGAACACAATGCGTTATTTTAAAGGCAATACAATTTGGTAAATGGTGAAAATGGAATTTTCTCCTATTTGTATAAACCAATAACATCTATCAATATCCTGAAAATCATACATTTCGAAACGCTTCAATTTTCAGAAATTAAAGAATAAAATGCAAAAGTCGTGAGTCCAGACTCTATTGGCATGCATAGGAATTGTAAAGAATAATATCTGCCAACTGATTATTCAAAAATAACAATACGTCATTTAAAAAAAAATCGGTAGGTTTGATGTTGTTTTCCGATGTCTGGAGTGTCAATACGACACTTTGGCAAAGATTGAGGAAAATTTTGTCTGATCGACCAAAACTTTATTCGCATTTAATGATTTCAAAGGGGAAAATCCCCAAGCCTTCCCCCTGTGCACGGTGCTATCTATCCCCCTCCTCTCCCTCCCTCTCTCCCCTCCCTCCCCTCCCTCTCTCCCCCTCCCTCCCCTCCCTCTCTCCCCTCCCTCCCCTCCCTCTCTCCCCCTCCCTCCCCCTCCCTCTCTCCCCTCCCTCCACCTCCCTCTCTCCCCTCCCTCCCCCTCCCTCCCATTTCCCCTCCCTCCCTTCTGTGTAGGTCTGTCTACGTGCGTTTGTGTCGTTGTTTCTGTATGTGTATATCTGTGTGTGCGTGCATGCGTGTTTCTTGTGTGTACCTGTGTGTGTCTGTTGTGTGTCTGTTTTTGTCCGTGTGTGTCTATGTCAGTGTATGTATGTTATGTATGTTCATCAGTTTGTGTGTGTATCTGTTATGTGTGTGTTTGTATTATTTAACAGGGCCCTTCAATTAAACAAACACGTCTGTGCTTCCTGAAGGGTCCTGTATTTCCAATTTTTTTCAAATTTTGACACGAGGTTAAGCTTTGTTTCTGTTATTGATTTGTTTTCTTTTATAATGATGCTATATTCATATTCACATTGTTGATTTGATAAAAATTAAGATATGAAGAAAAAGCAATTACATATTGATATTTATACAATTACATTTATGTGCATTTTAATTTTCACTTTCAAATTTGTATCGCTTAACCATGTCATTTAATTGTATCGTTTTTTGTTTACATGCTTGGAAATAATAAAATGAAATGAAATGAAATGAAATGAAATCTAGATTGTGATATCACTTTGATTAATAATCAATAGAAAGAGAAGGAGAGGGAATAGGGGAGGAGAGAAGAGGAAAAGTGTGATAGAGGGGGAGGCCGGGGGCAGGGGAGCGATCAACATCAAATTCAACTTTGATACTCCAGGAATCCTGTCAGCCGGGAGATGAAAGTTGAGAAGAAAATACTTTTGTCCGAAATGTCATGAAAAGGGCAGCAATCACAAAGGCTGACTCGGGGGGGGGGCGGTGGGGAGGCGGGAGGGCCGTACGACCCCAAACAAAAGGTCCACATTTCTTGCGAAGATATTTACTCCGAGGGCCTTTTCACAATAACATAAATCAGAAAAGTATTAATCGGTTACATTTTAATCACATCCTGCGCTTATCTTATTCTGAAAAGGTCCAAAAAATGTGATTATGACCCACACAAGTAAAATTCCTGACCTCTGCTGAGATGGTTTCATGACATTTGCTCCGGCGACATTATTATCAAGCAACAAACACTAACTCTAACCTCATCCCAATCCCCAACCCCAATCCTAACCCCGTTCTGAACTGAAAACCCAATGGCAACCCTAACCCTAACTCTTTGTCTTCTATTATATTGTCACCGAAGCACTCGACCGAGAGCAATTTGGACCAGCGACATGTTTAAAATTCCTCATGCCCACAATAATAAGTGTCGTAACCCGAAGATATTGCATCACAGTTCAGAGAAGATTATTGCTTGGAAAATTACACTGTGTGAGACGTGTTTTAGACGCATTGCCGCTAAACAGAGGTTCATCCATAACGCACACTGATCCCTCCAATCCGGTAGCTTAAAAAAATCAATGTGACAATGAGGTGGGTATTCTCCGTACGGGGTCATCTCCTTGTTGTTTCCGAACATGTGCAACCAAGAGACGTCGTGCAAAATCTGGAGTCCTTTCATGACAAACCTAGCCATCATGACACCACTTGACTGGATCGACTTAAAACCAAAGGTGAACATTTTGTGCCCCGTGTACTTCGAACTCGAATGCAAGGCGAAGTACCTTTACGAATTATTGCGTATCCATAAACATAATCTACTTCAAGCTATTATATAGGTCCACGGGGAGGGGGTGGGGGGCATTTACCCCATATCGTGGTAGGGTATGTGCTGTTCATTGCAAGGTCCAAAATAACGGGCCTCTGGAACTAGCACGATCGTGAAAATAAAGATCATTGGAACTATTGTACCTTCTGGCACTAGCTTTTTTGACGATGGTCAGGCCCCTACAATTTTGTTTTATGTTTTGAAGACAAGCACCCCTCCCTTCTCAAGAATGGGGCCTCTTGAACGACAATTGTGGTTCTGAAACGAGGAATGGAAGTAATATGCATAGGAAAGGATTTTTAGGACTAGAAATTGCGGTCCTTTCAGAGACACATACCTTTCATAAATAACATTGCAGTGTCACCCCATCCACCCCCCCCCCTCCCCCAGGCATGGGACACAAAATTGGTCTGCATGATTCGGTGATTATTTGGGGTTCACGTATAGAATGTTGTCAGTGGTCTTGGTTAGGCAAGGACGAACTTCTAACAACGATTTCTGGGAAGATGTCAAGGGAAGCATCGATGAGAAGCTTTCAGACGGAAGAGGTGTGGTATAACATAATGAAAAGTGTGCCCAGTTCCAGGACAACTGTTATTTGCAAATCGGTGTGCTGTGGTCATTGCCACACCCTCCCCATTTTCTTATCCCATATCACATCAGACTGCAACATCTTACCACCAGGGCCGTCGATCCTGGGGCTGGGTGGGCATCCCCTCCCCCATGAAAATATTGGAAGGTCCAAACATATCGTTTTGACCCCCCCCCCTTCAATAATTCTGACAACTTGAAAAATTCATTACACGTAATGCAAACTTATGTTTAAAAATCAGTGCAATGCACTACAAAACCATTAACCTTCACATTAAAAATACTTAACATAGCGTCGGATCTACTCCTTCACGGTCTGGCTGTGGACTATTGAACACCTGTTCAAGAACGATGGCGAACTTATTATTACATAAAATAGACAAGAATTATGTTGGGTGGAGATAGATAAATGTATTGACAGACAGGCCGGCAAAATGAGACAAATTAATGGATAGAGAGATAAACAGAGATGAATTGACAGTACTAGGCTGATGTAAAAAGCCAAATAGGGAGACGAATGTATTATTAAGGAATAACAAGATAAATATAATTGATGGGCAGAAAGAGAGAAATACTCGCATAATAATAAAAACTCGACAATTTTGTCGAGTCTGCATACCAACGCTTATAAATAACACTTAAACCTTTTAATTGGGTGCAATAAGCATTGACATTCATCATACCAATAGTGTAATATCTTATCATGCTGCTCTCAGAATTTTCCATGGAAGCTTTACCTCCTTATCAGCTTACGTCGACACTGTTATCTGCGCGATATCAGTCATTAGCTTTTCTCTACTAGTTGTTCAAACAGACCTTTGTATGCCCTCCGCCAAATGTCTGTCTCATGGTCAGATTGCCTTGGAGTAACTAATACTACGAGACATGGAAGAGCGGGTCATAACCGACCAAAGCGTCCACGGAACGAATCCTCAAACAAGTAGGAGAGATGATTGGAAACATTGTGAAAACACTCATGAATGGCGACGTAGTAACGGATGGCCCTGAATTCGCGCATCGAGAAAACGGTGGCCGCCAACGCGCAGCCTGTATACGACGACATGAGACGAAAAAACGAATCCCGATGCCCGTCATGGGTCAACCGAAAACGTTCTACTCTTTCTTCGCTGAATATTTCGCCGTCATTATGGGTTTCGTGCGCGGTTACGTGATGGTTTTAATACGTCAATTTACCCCGCAGATCAGATGTCACCATCTACTTTCCCGGACCTGTTCATGAACCGAAGTTTGAGATGATTGATCGTGTCCAGTCTCATCAGCAGTTTGGCGTCGCTGGACTCCGCCATGTCGGGACGACTTGGACTTCGGGCCGTCGTCTACTACATGACGACCACGCTGATCGCCGTCATTCTGGGTATCGTGCTCGTCGTCTCCATCCAGCCCGGTAACCATGGTAATACGGAAAAAGACCCGGATGGTCAGGACGAAGAGGTCAACACCGCCTATGCCTTCATGGACCTAATCCTGTAAGTAGGATTGCCTTATAAATCTAACTACTTACATCATCTATGTAGACGTACAAGGTGTATACCGCAAAAATTTGAGTGTTATATTCAACACCCAATGTGGCGTTAATATGAATACCAGAATTATGATCATTTTCAACACCTTTCAATTTAAAGGTGTGTGGTGCTTGGCAGCACTTATTTTGGTGTTTAAATAACACATACATAGTGTTCAAATCTAACATCACATCTAGTATTTATATCAGGCAAACCATGGGTGTTAAATATAACACAGTTTTTATTGACTAGTATGTCATCAATAGTCTCATCAAACTTAGCAGTATGGATTTTTGTTCTCGTTTGTTTTGTTTGTTTTTGGGGTTTTTTTTTTTTTTGATTTGCTTTGTTTTGTATTTGTAAGAAAGATGGCAACCCATAGCTGGGCCATTCAATTAACAAACACATTTTGTGATTTTTGAAGGGTACTACATTTCCCAAATATTTTTGTTGTTGTTTTTTTCGTTCAACTATTAGACATAAAATGTTAAAGGTTAGTGATATGAAAACACTTGAAACACTTGAAAATGCCTCAAGAACCAAATGAGTTGAAATGTATACCAATTATACACCAGCTGGAGTGGATCTCTCAGCTAGAAGGATTTGCCTTTAATTTGTTTACTTAGGAGAATCAAGCATGAACATACTACTATCTTAATTTTATCGGGGCACGATAAAAAAAGGACCCATAGAGAGCCACAAGGCACGTTTGTCTGCCACGAGGTATATTGACATTAGTTATTTCAGAATGAGTCAACGTTTGACTACAAGATTTTCACAGGAAAATCCTTGCATAGTGTACTTGATTCTAGAGTAGTTTCAGCCCAAGTTGATGACTACCCCAATCATGTCATACATGTATACCTTTAAGCTTTATTTTTGTTATCAAAGATTTGTACTTGTTAGAAATAATAAATGTTATTTTTACATTGTTAATTTAATTATCAGAATTTTAAACCAGAACAGATTTAATGAAATGAGAAGAAAACAATATTTCGAATGTATATTTAATAATTATTTTGATTATTACAACTTTGTTGTGTATATTGTATTTTCTTATTGTATTCTCGATTGAAATTATGTCACGCATTTCCTTGTACTATTTTGTTATAATGATTTATTTTATGTTTAGAAATGAAAACAAAAATGAAATGAAATATCTAATATTGATGATACAAAAAAGGACCGTCAAATTGGGTGACGATTCGCGTTTGTCTCATTCATTTCTGCCAAAATTTGGCTTTCTTAATCAACCTGTCAGAGGTTTACGTTGTGTTTTATCTAAATTACATATACTTAAGAGAAAAATTAAGATTTAACCTCGAAGTAAAAATAGGTCGATTATCAAATACAAGTTTAACAAATATGTTAGGAGAAATTTCTAACAACGCAAGCAAACTCAGCCATTTGATGACATTATAAGCAAGTGTCAATTTTCTATAGTTTAACCTTTACAGCGAAGTTGAATTACAATCAATTTGATAGTTAAACACACTTTTTCGACTATGTAGTATAGATAATCAAAAAGTGGATCAAGGAAGCAAAAGATAAGGTATAATGCCATTCAAAAGTTGGCTCAATCACGACAAATAAATAATTATTTTAACAAAACTAAAGGAGTTACTGCTCAGGAATTAATCTCACATCGTGTAACTATATGCCGCACAAATGCCTATGACAAAAGCATATAGGCTGGGGTCAGGGTGAGCAGAGGCAGAGGAGTTCTGCCCTGGAAAGCAAAAAGAAATTTGAACCCCCTTTTTGTTCTTCTTTGAACTTGTTATTTTCTCTACTTTAATTCCACCTCCCCATGCCACTTTACTTCCACCTGCTCAAAATATGCACCCTCATGCCAAAACCAGCCTAGCATACGCCCTTGTATGACGCAGCATCGCGATGATAAAACGCTATTCTATGCATCATTATAGCTACACGCCAGTTCAAGTCAAGGAATTACGCCCTGCCCTGTAAACACACATGCACACAGTTCGATCGTGATTACTAAAAACACTGCACACGAATAACTGTGGCCACGTGACTCATAAAAGCGCCAATGTGGTTGTAAACAACACTGGGTCACAGCTAAATTGTAAACATCAAAAACGTTTGTATCACCTTTCATATCAATGAACAAAGGCTACGCTTTAGAAACAACATATTAAGAAGTGCATGGGTTCGGAGTTAATTAAGGGTTCCAAAATAACTTTGTGTAGATTTTCAGTAATTTAACGAATATCACACTTTATGGAGTGAAAAGGGGTGATTTTGATTAATTTCATTTTTTTAACGAATATTCATTTTATGGAGTGAAAGTGAACTGAAAGTAATACTGGAATATTCCATTTGGAATTGACAAGATAGAAAACAGAAAATTTAAAAGCTAGAATAGCACCGATAACCAATTATCAATTTTCGACTTGCTATTTGATATCACTGTAGGATCATTTCGGTCGTTTCCTGTTTATTTAATCGAGTAGAACGGGGTAGAGAGTGAGATTCTGGTTATTTTACGTTCTTTTTTTGGTTTATTTTGAATAGAATGACGAATTATATGCAAAATCCTCTCTCATTTGACCCCAAGAGTGTTTTTCCGGTATAAATTATCAATAATATTGACGTGAAAAGATGAAACACATGGAATTATTAATACAAAGCTTATTTGGCATTTGCAATTTTGTTTGCGTGACCAACACAAAATTATTAAAACCAAGAAACATACCAGTGATTTCAAAACTGTTTTCACTACAACAAAATCAAAAAAACATAACAAAAACATCACCACTGTTTTCAACAACAACAACAACAACAACAAGAATGACAACAAAGCAATCACTCCATCAATATCCTAAAAAAAAACAATGGCAGTCTGAGTCTATTCTGGACACGTCATCATCTGGTTTAATATGGTGATAAAGGACGCAGTTGGTCGTAGATTTCATTGTTGTTGTTATTCAGTATTATCATCATCATTACCATCGTTGTCATCATCTTCATCATATTCTTCTTCTTCTCCTTCTTCTTCTTCTTCTTCTTTTTCTTCTTTTTCTTCTTCTTCTTCTTTTTTCTTCTTTTTTTCTTTCTCTTCTTCTTTTTCTTTTTCTTTTTCTTTTTCTTTTTCTTTTTCTTTTTCTTTTTCTTTTTCTTCTTCTTCTTCTTCTTCTTCTTTTTCTTCTCCTTCATCTTCTTCTTATTCTTCTTCTTCTTCTTCTTCTTCTTCTTCTTCTTCTTCTTCTTCTTCTTCTTCTCCTTCATCTTCTTCCTCTTCTTCATCTTTCTTCGTCCTTTTGTAGATTCGGTTTTCAGTTTTCTATATATGAACTTCAATTATAAAATTATAACTGAGTTAATTCAACACTATTCTAAATCAACAACAGAAACGTAAACCATTCTTTCCGACAAGAGAAGACTGACTTGATTAATAACTACCATATTATCTTTTAATCACGATTAAATCATATCCGCAACGAATTTACGTCAGTCAGATACTATAAGCGTCTGTGTTTGTCAATACAGCTGCTTCCCTCTCAAGTTCTCCCACACCAAAGTGTACAGAGAAAACGGCTCCATATGGTGTCGACTGTCGCATGGTATTGGAAGGCCATACTGTTACTAAAATTGATTGTTATTGTGCCACTCCTCGAGTTAAAACAACGCAGAACTGAATAAAATAGCGATCTCTTTCTTTAATTTTCTCTGTTTCTCTCTTTCTTTCATTCTTTTTATTTGAATTCGTTCATTTTCTTCCTTTTATCCCCCTGCTCCTTCTCGTCATCATCATCGTCACCATTATCATCATCGTCAATATTATTTCATTCTCCATGTTGTGCTTCTTCTCTTTCTTTTTTTTCTTTCTCCTTTTTCTTGTTCTTGTTCTTGTTCTCCTTGTTCTTCTTCTGTTCTTGTTGTTCTTCTCTTCTTCTTCTTCGTCTCCTCCTCTTCTTCTTCTTCTTCTTCTCTTCTTCTTCTCTTCTTCTTCTTCTCTTATTCTTCTCTTCTTCTTCTTCTTCTTCTTCTTCTTCTTCTTCTTCTTCTTCTTCTTCTTCTTCTTCTTCTTCTTCTTCTACGTGCCTTTTTGTTTCTCTTTGTATTTCATTTTTTATTTTATTTTTTGTTATTTTTTTTTACTTTCACTCCATCATTTTCTCCTCTTCCAACCCTCTTGTATTTTCTTCAGCAGTTCATTTCCTTCCTCCCATTCTTCTCTATCCAGTCTCTCTACCCTTTACGTTCCTCTTTGTCAAACATCTTTTTGATGGGCTGTTTTCTTTTACATTTTCTTGCCATTATCCTGTTTTTAAAGTTCCGTGATTACTTTCTTAGACTTTTGTTATTTTTTTCTGTTATTCCTTTTCCTTATCATTTTTCTTTCAATAACCATCTCCTTTTATCTTCATTTTTTAAGTTGATCAAATACGTGTCATTTTCATCATTTGATTTTTTTATCATTTGTATTAGTGTCAAATTTTCGATCATCATTCTGTTTTATAGAAAATATACACGACGTTTATTGACATGCTAAATATTCCAGCATGGGAGGCCAACTGCATCAGTTAGTACATTTGATACATACGCATCAGTTAGAAGCAATCAAGAGAAAATCAGACAAACAAAATACATAAAATATGGATTAATGTATTAAAGAACAGTGGGTTTTTCTAAAACCTTTAAGTTGCTTCAAACGTGGTTGTGTAGACGTAGTATTACGAGCTATAAGACTAAATAAGGCCCTTTGGGGGACTTGGCTCATGGACTACTAATAAGGACAGACAACGGGTATAGGGTCATTCTTCAATGTTTAATTTTTTATGTTTCTTTGTATTTGAGCAAAACCGTAAAGTGGTAAAGTTTTTTTTTTCTTTAACTTTCGTACAAGGAATTGAAAGCATTTTCCACGGTATGAATTTTTTGCGAAATCATTCCAATTACAATACAGAAACCATATATTGTTGCCTTTATTCGCCTTCAGGAACAATGTTAAAGATGAAGGCAATTGTCGAGATTGTCACGTTTAAATTGTTCAATGGTGGCAAGATTCGACCATTGCAGGCTTATTTTAACTCCTCGATTAGTAAGGGTGGTCACGAACATGAGATCACTCCTTCATCTCTTCAAGTGGCAATTAGCATCCGTGTACAAAATTAATCATAGCCCCCTCCGATAAGAGGTGGGTTAATTCGGGTTATGATTTGACCCAGAGGTCACCTTATAGAAGCGGAGACAGTTCTTCGTTTGAAGAAAACATTGCATATCGTCACAATTGCGCCACCAAATAGAGGACAAAAATCATGGCGTCAAAGTGGTTCAAAAATAATGTGGGTACAATAGTCAAACCATTCAACTTCATGCAACTGCTGATTTCCAATTGGGAAAAGCAACCAGCTGCGATGCGCTGCGCCTGGTTCCACCATAGCCCATACATATTAATTTCCGAACCAGAGTGACGTCACACGTCGGTATTCTATTCGATGGAAGTGTAAACAGGACGCTTTGCATTATTATGTGCGCTATCAAATCATTAAATTTTGCACTCATAGCAATTAGAACATTATATCAGTGGTTCAAGTGGTCCTACAAGCTTTGAGCAATATACATTATAATGGTTAGGTTGGTAACACATGAAACCAAGGTGATTATGCGCTATATTTCTCCAGTAAATGACATGATTGGGAATAGTCATCAACTTGGGGTAAAACTATTCTAGAATCAAGTCAACTGTACAAGGATACCACTGTGAAAATTTGATAGTCAAAAGTTGACTCGTTATAAAATAAATTCCATCTGTATGCCTTGTGACAGACAAATCTGTTGTGTAGGGTTCTATGGAGGGTATTTTTATCGGGGCACCAGAGAAACTATGTTCACGCTTGATTCGGCTTAAGTAAACAATTTCAAGATAAATCCTTCCAGCCAGGATATACAATCGAGCTGGTGTATCCATTGATATATCTTTCAGCCAGTTTGGTTCCAGAGGCATTATTGTTTCTCCCAATCATGTCACCGCCCTTTAAGGTGTTTTGTTCGTTTGTTTGTTGGTTTATTTGTTTGTTCGTATTTGTTTATTTTTTTCAAGTTGGTAACAATACCAATCCAAAAAACAAGTCTAGAGGGGTAGAGTTTGGCTGTACGGTACCAAAGACGTCTTTGAGGAAATATGGAGTACTCTCCAAGCTTACCCATCGACATTATGTTGAAATACACCCTGCAATAACCTTTTTGTGTCTTTAATTTACTCCAATATATCTGATTTCTTTCTTTCTTTCTAACAGAAATATGTTCCCAGCTAACATCGTGGAGGCCTGTTTTAGAACGGTAATTTTATTTCTATTTTATTTTCAATTTTCTTTTCTTCTTTTTTGTCCTTTCTTCTTTTTCTTCTTCTTCCTCTTCTTCTCCTCCTCCTCCTCTTACTCTTCTTTTTCGTTTTTCAACGTCTTCTTCTCCCCTTTCTTCTTGTACTGTATACTCTCCTTCTCCTCTTCTACTCTCCTTCTCCCTTTTCTCCTCGTCCTTCTTCTTCTCTTTTCTTCATCTCCTTCTTCTTGTTCTTTTTGTTCTTCTTCTACATCGTCTTCTTCTTATCCTTCTTCTTCTTCTTCTTCTTCTTCTTCTTCTTCTTCTTCTTCTTCTTCTTCTTCTTCAGTAGTAGAGATGTCAACAATTGCACCAGTGTAACTGTGTCAATGTGAAAAGTTTAATAAACAACCAGGAGATTCTTGATGTGAAGTTGAATTATACAGTATACACATTAAAGAAAATACAAATAAAAACAACAACTTAGCAGTCCAGTTATAAGCAGATTTACATT
>JZLH01S0086202.1:0-10070 GCA_001188425.1 Eucidaris tribuloides | reverse complement strand
ATTATTATTATTATTATTATTATTATTATTATTATTATTATTATCATTATTATAATTATTGCAAGAATATTCACTGTACATTTTAATAACTATGCGGCGTCTTTTCCAAAAGGTTACAACGCGCTTTGTACTTAGTCGTCTGATTATTCCAGAAGGCTGCTGCTGCTAACAACCGGGGCTAACAATGCCATACGACGAGCCCATGCTTCGACATTATCTACTCTATTTGGCTTGAGTTTTTCTCATTCCTCTTTCCTTTCGCAGGACATTATAGCCTTTTACAGTATCCAACCCTAGTGGAAAGAACACTGTCCCACAGTGTGTTCACAGTATGTTCACATAGTCGGCTAGGTAAAAACGCCCCAATTTTAAAGTATGAAGATGATTTCACACTGTGGTGATGTTTTCCATGGAGTGTTCACTAAGTGATGTTCTGCTACACACTGTAAATTGATAATTCACAATGTTAAACGCTCGAATTTAGCACTGTGAAGAGATTTCACACTGTGTTCACAATGTGTTCACACAGTGTTTTACGTTTGTTCTTTCTACACTGTGGAACACTAGTGGAACACTGTGTTCTTTCCTAGCAGGAAAAACAATGGCTGTGCTACGGAGCAGAGATGGAGTCGAGACCGACACTTCTGAGTCACGGGGCCGTTGGAAAAATATTGTTCCCATAAATTTGTACACGTGACTCGGTCCAAGGCCAAGGCCAAGGCCGGCAAAATTTGGCCTCAAGGTCGGGCCGGCCTCGACTCCATCTCTGCTACGGATGTCGAACGTACATGCATAATGGTCCGTAGTAACAACGGAATTTAAAGATGATGTCCAAATCAGACATAGATGGAAGTTATTTGAATAACTTAGTGCCTTTCTTTTCCATACTTGGTACACACCTAGTAGAGAACCATACTGACAAAGATAACTACATGCTTTATATACATCATCATCATCATCATCATCATCGCAATTTCTTAAATCTGTGAATTTCCCAATGCATTTTGTTTCCTCACAACTACAGTACAAAACCTCGGCCATCAAAGAGGTGATACCGGCTACTGCCCTCACATCCGAAGACATCTACAACTTGACCTTGGCCTCAGGAATGACGGTGCTTCAATCGATGACCTTCATCAACGGCACTCTGCAAACGGTTGGACAAAAAACTATGGATTTCAGGATGCTCTCATTGGACTCTGTGACAGTTAAGACGGACATGAATGGTTTTATAGCAGATATGAATCAAACCTATGGCTTTTTGGAAACTGCGAAAGACGCAGCCATTGACGCTAATACAGACCCGGACTTCAGTCGCTTGGAAGCTTTGTTAGCAAAACTCAACGAAGACATTTCCGATTTGTCTGACAATGTTCAACGTCTCCCCTCAGATGGTCTGACTGAGGCTGATATGATAGAACTAGGGAACAGAACAGGGAATGTCTTGCAGAGTGCTAGTGACGCTGAAACTGCGTTGCTGGAAACGCTAAAAGAACTGGCTGTTGTCAATGCCGCGATTTTAAGCCCAACTTCAGATTCTCTCCAGCTTCTGATCTCATCTATGAATGACGTGGTCTACATGATCGAGCCTCTGCAGCTGAGTCACCTGATGCAGCACACCAACATTCAAATCTTGTCTCTCGTCGATCTCATTGGTCTGTTTACTCCCGACGACGTTGGCCTGTCGCGCAGCGTTAACACCATGAACGTCAATATGATCAATCTGGTCCTAGCCTCCATGCAGGACATGCAGTCCAACCAACGCCTCGACCTGGGCCACCTCTCCCACGCCATGGAGCACCTCACCACGAACCTCATCTACCTGATGGACAGCTCGGAGGATGTTTACAGCTTCGAGGCTCTCAGCCAGATCTCTTCGCTCTTGGGGGAAATGACCAAGGCCCTCGACGACCTCACGCTCGTCCTGTATTCCCCTCGCACCCTCAAACTGGATGCGCTCCTCCAACTCAACCAGGTCATCATCCAGATGAACGCCATCGTCTCTGACATGTCGGCAGTGATCGAACAGAGCTCCTCCTACGTCATTTGGTATCGTGGCAACACCACGGACACCGTTCTGACGTCATGGGTTGGTGGATACGAGTACCAGATGAACATCCTGGGTCTGGTGGTGTTCTCCATCGCCTTCGGTGTGGTGGTCGGTCGCATGGGAGAGGAAGGACAAGTCGTTATCAAGTTCTTCGTGGCGACGAACGAAGCCATCATGAAACTCGTCATGATTATTATGTGGTAGGTATATTATATTTGAACCTGAAACATTTCCAAAATTATGATAATAATTATACTCCATTCTGAATAAGCGGAATGCGCATTTTGCTGGGGATGTTCCTATGCGCTATAGAAAATAAAGAAAGGGGATTAAAGAGGTACTGTTTAGGATTCAATAAACATGTGTGTTTTCAAAGCACACTTAAAATGATCTGTTAGCATTGATGCATCTAAGATAATCTGGGAGGTTGTTCCATAAAATTAGAGCAGCATCAGCAAAGCTGCGTTCACCAAAATAAAATTGTAGGGAATGATATAGGGAAATATTTCATTAACATTGTTATTAAAATGGTAAAGTTTATCAGTATTGCCTTCATTTGTAATTGGACATTTTGCTTCTGCCCCTGCATGATATCATTTGACTTGACCTGAAATATCTAAAAATATATAAAACAAGTATGTTGACATCACAGAATCAAAAGTCCTGGCTTTGATAAGATACATTTCTATTTCAATGTAATTTCCGACCACAACACCTCTCTAAAATTTAACGATTTTGTGCTGCTCTAAGACCTGCAAAGGATCTAATAAAAAGACCAATCTGTGATGGCGCTTTTTCTCTATGTATTGGGCTGAGGAAGCTAAAGAGAGAAATAAACATTCAGAGATTAAAAAAATACAAGCAAATAAAATTTCGACAATTTAAGCCAAGGCAAAACAATGACGATTTCGAAAGTAGCGGGGTCATTGATTATTTTCAAAGGTCCGTGTTCCCCTTTATAACCTCAATTCACCATTGATGTAAAACTGACATGACTTTATGTACAAACCTTTCGTTTTATCACACCTTGATTATTGAAGATGCCCGTGAGTATGTCTCTCTGATAGTTGTACGTTTATTAGTACACAATCTGAAGGAAACCTACACCTGTCCGATCTTTACGTTCATCCAACTCTGGTTTTCTTACTTATCCCAAAATGTGCAAAAACGTGGAAGAAATGAGCTTTTGCTCATTGCTGGTCATGATCTATGGACTAATCTTCTTATACTTTTTAGAAATTGCGATAAAAAAATCTTCATTCAAAATCAGTCAGTAAAAGAAGTACTTGTGTAATGCTTCCCACTGATACTTACATTTCTCTTCTGTAATTTTACTTTTTTATCCGCTAACTTCTTTAGTTTACAGTGCGCTTAGAACATTCTACAGAGTGGATTTGGCGCACTACTCTTCTTCTTCTTCTTCTTCTTCTTCTTCTTCTTCTTCTTCTTCTTCTTCTTCTTCTTCTTCTTACCATTATAATTATTATTATTATTATCATCATCAACAACACAGCCTGCTCAACATTGTGTTTCTTTTTTCAGGTACGCACCTATCGGTATTCTGTTCCTCATCATGGGCAGCATGGTCGGGGTAGACGACTGGGGTACAATATTTGCCCAGCTCGGTCTATACATGGCCACGGTCCTGTCGGGATTGGCTATCCACGGTCTTATCATCCTCCCCCTGCTCTATTTCATCTTCGTTCGACAAAACCCGTACAAGTATGTGGCCGGCGTGGCCCAGGCTCTCTTTACCGCGCTGGGAACGTCATCCAGGTAGGGAGCGTTCATAAAGCTAAACATACTTTTCAGGAATATTTTTTAAGCCCGCCTTGTGGTGATAAAAAAACTCTTTTTAACATTGTCGGAGCACAATTTTAAAAAGTCAAAATTTGACATGTGTACTATGATAGTGTTTAAATGGAAAACAAGCAAAATACACACAGGTGAATATCCGCAATATAACTTAAAGTGATAGGCTAACATTGTGCAATTTAAAAAATTGTCAAACTTTGATATCTGAGCTACATAGTAGTGTTCAAATGGACAAATAAACACCCTAGAATACAAAAGTTTGGAAAGTTACACTATACCAATGGCAAGTTATGCATGAATAAACAATTAAAACTCGGGGCGAGTTTTAATAGCCTAGGTGTACATACAGTAAGTCTATGGGAGGATATGGGCAAGTGAATCTGGTCAACTTGCGATTTTCACTTTTTTAAAACACTAAATAATCATTTTGAAATACAATTTTTTCAGGGCTTCGTTTTTAGACCTCATCAAAGACACTGGTAGCATGGGGAATCATGTGGCTCAGATTTTTTTAACTGTGGTAAATGTTAACCAATACCTTTAATCTCCGGTGGAGGAAAAAGTCTGTGACACAGTAATGTATGTTGGAAAACTGGAATGGTCGCTTTTCACTTTTTCAATTTTGAAGCACAGCGTTGATATACAAGTCATTATCACTGAATGAGTAATTGAATTGTAATTTTTTCCAGTATTGTGGATTTTTCCTGCTTGCTAACCGAAATTTGTGTGTGTGTGTGTGTGTGTGTGTGTGTGTGTGTGTGTGTGTGTGTGTGTGTGTGTGTGTGTGTGTGTGTGTGTGTGTGTGTGTGTGTGTGTGTGTGTGTGTGTGTGTGTGTGTGTGTGTGTGTGTGTGTATGTTTCATTACACAACTCCTCAATTTCAGAATTAAAAAAATCGTGAGAAGAGTATCACTACTCTTGACTTTTTGCGATCTTGTAGCTCGGCAACCCTTCCTGTCACTACCCGATGCCTGGAGGAAGGTCTCGGGGTCGATAGCCGTGTCGTTCGTTTCGTACTTCCGGTTGGCGCCACCATAAATATGGATGGGACGGCGTTGTACGAGGCTGTGGCCGCTATCTTTATAGCACAGATCAACAACATCTCGCTGAGCTTTGCAGATATTGTTACAATAAGGTATGTAGTCATAATCTCATCATTAGTTCACAAGGATTCATATCAGTGAGTTTTACGTCAATGGCGCTATGTGATATACATAATAATAATAACAATGATAATAATAATAATAATAATAATAATGATAATAATAATAATAATAATAATGATAATAATAATAATAATAATAATAATAATAATAATAATAATAATAATAATAATAATAAAACAGTGAAAACGGGGAATACCATGCAGTCGCCCTGAAATATAAATGTCATTGTATAACCGCGGCAAGAACAGTGATATTTTTGCACCAATTTAATTGTTGGGAATGCAAGAGATGAACGCAGTCGAAAACAAGAATGCGATGACCAATTTGCCCGTGAATAAATCTATATTGTTAACTTCTCATGGAAAAAAAATTGTGTTGTTTGTACATTTTCAGCTTCTTATGCAAGGAAAATGTGTGTTGTTATTACATTTGTTAACTTCTCATGTAAGGAAAATCTGTGTTGATTTTACGTGTTTTAACTTTTCATGCCAGGTAAGTCTGTACTGTTTATTAAAAAAAATACCTCCCTCTTTTTCAAAAAACCACCAACACGATATGCAGCAGGTCTTCGCAACAAAAATGAAATATTAAAAATGACTTGACACTTAATTTGCAACAAGATATCAATTTCATCCGCAAGATCCACGCATTTGTTAGCAAATGATCCCTAGATTTAATGGTTGATTTACTTTTACGGTTTTTCCATAATTTCTTATAACAGTATAAACTTCAAACGATATGAACAACAGATATCTTTGTTTAGAAATATCAAATCAACGCCTCTACTTGTCTTGTACTCCAACCACTATCGGTTATTTTTACCTTATATGAGACTGTTGATACTCACAAAGTTAATCTCGTAAATTGATTGAAACGTAAAACAGTTATCATATAAAATGCACGAACCACTGACGTATGGTTATAATTTCCCACAATATGTTTGCTAGACAGTTAAACGTAATTCTACCGTGATGGGATGGAAGAAATAAACTCATTTCATCGAATGCATTTGTAACAACACACACTTGGTACTTGTTTCTATGTTCAACGTATCAATATCTGCAACCAAATGGGTATAGCCTGGTGGTATACCCGGGTGGTATATTGTCGAAGCCCGGAAAACGGAGATGACACAATGACAGGTTCGAGTCCCACTGGTTCATTTTTTCTGACATGTTTGTTAAAAATTATAGAACAGCAGTTACATCTCATTTCACCTCTCTGAATAATCTCTTTCATTCACACTCCCTAATTCTCTGTAATAGTTTAACAGCCCACCTTTGCGACGCAGTATCGGTGCAGCTGGTATTCCACAAGCCGGTCTGGTGACCCTGGTTATCGTGCTTACAGCGGTTGGTCTTCCGTCGGACGATGTCGCACTTATTCTAGCTGTCGACTTTATTCTGTAAGTTTTTGGTTGAATGATCACTATTAACCCTGATAGGATGCCCTTCTGTTGTTTGTTAAATTTAAGTTATCATTTCGTATCGCAATTTTACAGGCCTACTGTCTAGACATACAGCCACGCCTGTATACTTTTGGTAGAGTTATGTTTTTTCCCCTTAAAAGAAAATGCATTTTAGGCAAGTATTTCTTTATCGCTTAAGAACTGAGTGGAGATTTTGAAGCCCGATGGCACCAAATCGAGAGAGTGTGGTACATGTTGAGTTAAGATAATAACACGGTCATGTATTAAAGCATTTACAATGTAAGATATGCAGCAAAGCCATATTGTGGAAAAAAAGGGTGTTTCAAAAGTCAAACAATTAGGCCTAAGGCTCCCTTTTCAACGTCTCGAGCCGTTACTGTTTGATACATGTATCTTTGTGGCGTAGCTGCTTTCTTCCAAAATAATATAAACATGAATAATCATGCTGCATGGTCCTCATATAAAGAGATAAATAGTCAGCTAGCATGTATCAATGTCAATCTATCTGGGCTCAAAACTTTTAACCTTGTAACATGTAAACACATTTATAACTTTTATTTAGTAATTTGACTCTTGAAGTTCTTGAAGTATTTCAATTCCCCCAAAAGCATGACTTACTAGGCTAAGTGTTTGACTGTTTAAGATCGGTTTTTTGATAAACATAATAGCAATCAGTAGAGTCTCTTTTCATTTCACCATTTATTATTAACATATTGATTACTCGTTTTGAACAAATTAGGGGGTCTTTGAAAGTTGAGTCTTCGCTTTATATGCACGCATGTTTCCACGTCTGTTTGATGGAACCGTCCTATTTTGTTATCACTGTATTCTTCACTATTTCTATCTTTCTATTTCGTAATGATAGGTATCAATTTTATTTGGAATAGTTTTAGTATTTTATTTTATTTTATTTTATTTGGAATAGTCTTATTATATCCACTACAAATTATGGTTTTTGGTTTACGTGATTATGCATTTTCCCCTGTTTGAATAACTCACACCAACGACACATATTAAGAAGTGCGATTTCTCGATGCGGGGGCAATTAATCGATAATGCTTTGTATTGTTTTCTAACAGTGATCGATTCCGTACGATGGTGAACGTCGAAGGCGACTCGATCGGGGCGGGTATTGTGGCCAAGCTATCGAAGAAAGATTTAGCGGATCAGGATGAGATAAATGCGGAAGAGAATGAGAGAAAGGACAAAATTTTGGATGATGAAAAGTCACTTGGTTCAGCGCGGCATGTCTACACAAACGGAACGGCAATAACAATGGTCCAAGATGAAATGAACACACCACTGTGAATGAGACATAAAGACTGAAAAACTACGGTGTCTTCTCTTATTATTTTTGTTTCATTTTGTTTCGTTTTTGCTTGTAACACACTTGCGAACATTTTCGAAAAATTGCAAAACAAGGAAGCGTTGATAATTGCGTGTGATCTTCATATTTTGACAGATTCTTCGGCAAAATAAGTTATCGTTTTTGTTTTTATTTTTTTTCACATACAATGTTCATCAATTTCTAAACGTGTTTATAATTCACAGTGCAATATTATTATCCGGAGACTGACATTATTTTGCTATATTGTGTTGCAATTTTTCAAAAATGTTTGCGATTGTGTGATGTATGTTATATTGTTGTCTTTTTTTTGCTGATGATGTTGTTTCCATGTTATGGTGCCGTGCAACAAGCAGCTTATGTGTACAAACCGACAAGAGAGGACTGATTACCGTTGTACTCACTGTTACTGAGCATAAATTATCGTAGAAGTGTGGGACCCATTCCTAACTAAACATCAGTTGCAGTCAATATTCTTTGGATTGGGAGTGTGAACTTATATTGACTAAAATATGTATAGTTATTATGACTTTGATATAAATTGACACACTACGTAACGTGCATACAATGCCATTGGTTTTGTTTTCGTTTGGGGCTGACGTCAGTGTTTCCACAAGTGAAAAATCTTTTTCCTGGAATGAACTCTCAAATTTCCTGGAATTTGGCACTATTTCCTGGAATTTCCTGGAATTATTTCATTTCTCGAACCTCTCCCGGAAAAAGTTGAAATTTCCCGGAATTTCCCGAATTCCGGGAAGAGTGGAAACACTGGCTGACGTAATCTCGATACTGACTGAGCTGATACGAACAACATAACCTCTGAACAGGATAGCTAACTTGAGTCCCTCCCTGGGACCTTTCCACTTTGTTATCTCCTATCAAACTCCGCATTGACTTTAAGTCCGATATCGTAGGGTGCTTATAAGTCTTGCCAAAGGCAGATAGGCGTGCTTTTATTTTGTTCCAGTTTTTGTATTCCAGTGAACCCATACTTTAAAAGAGAAGAAACATTTCGTCTCCTGTCATCGAACAAATTAGAATAAATCAGAATTTTGGTGTTCGGTACCACTTTGAATTGCATTTACAGACAGTGTAGTTTAGGGTAAATGAGTGAGAGTAAATGAGAACAAACTACACAAGTCATGGGCGGTACTCGGAATAAAACAGATCTTATCCATAACATGTCTATAACGGCAGGGTTTTCTCCTGGTCAATAGTAGACATCTACTAGACAACATTATAATAGGGGAATAGCATGAGGCTAGCCATAACATTATTAAAATTACATTTTTCGACACTTTCACAACTACAGATATTAAAAGAAAACGATATGATGCAATCATTGAATTGCAGAACAAACTGTCTGAGTTAATGATTTGGATACGGCCTAATAACATTTTCGTTCCTATGTCAGTGAGGCTTACAGGCGTACAGTAATATATTATAGATGACAGATGTCGGACAAAGTAATTCGCATGAAATAAACTAAAGGGAATGAATGTTTAGCCTACCTTAAGTTTGTACAGAATACGTGTTTATCAGACTAGGATCCCTATTTTTTGATGACAGCGGCCCCTTGCCACAAAGAGCTCTTGACGATTGTCCTCGATTCTGAGTGCCGCGTTAGCAACAGACTCAGTTCGTTAAATAAATAATAATCTGCATAACATTTACGTTATATTGTTTCCAAACCAACTCGTGTCCTTTATGTGGCCACCATGTCATATATATGGCCAAATAAAACAGTCAAAATTGATAATGATTCGGTTCGGTCTCAATGTTATTGCTGTAGGAAACCTTTGTTTTGGCTTAAATATGCACCGTTATTTTTAAGTTATATCATTCTGGGTGACGTCCCGTTCTGATATATAACTTCTTGCGTTTGAAAATCTAATAAAAAGAAAAAATCAATTAATCATAATACGACGAAGTGTAAACATCGTTTTACCACGTTGATTGGAACCGTTTCTAGTATGCAGAATACCTATCTAGATAGATAGACAATTAGTGCTCCTTCTCACTCTGAAACCGATAAGTTAACCTATTCAAATTATAAGCTATATGTCTAATGTTATGATAGCACAATTTCGTAACCTTACTAGAACATGTCATTAAAATGATTGCTAAAGATTATGTATCACGAGCCACAAATTTAATGGACTGATACATCCATCTGCGCGCGAAATTATGAAATTATTGCATTGTGTTATCCGATCTAGGATAGCCATAGAATATTGTAAAAAAAGATTATATTTTATCTTCTAT
>JZLH01S0086164.1:49523-59617 GCA_001188425.1 Eucidaris tribuloides | reverse complement strand
TCATTGAAGCTGCCATGAAAATATAATAACGTATAATATATAATGGTAATCCATTAGCCCATACTATATCTTTATGTAAAAAAACCCAAAGGAACAAAAACAAACATAAAATATTGCAAGTGTGACATTAATATTTTACAAGTTGCAGCTTATATACAGTGTGTATAGAAAAAGTAGACACTTAGACAAAAAAAAATATCTAAAGAAGATTTCGTGATCTTGAGATTATGTTTTTGATATGAATATTTTACCTTGGATCTGAGCTATCTGATAACACTGTTGGTATTGAAAGTATTTCGCGCATGTATAGGCACAACCCACTTTTGCGCAATCGGCCAAAAAGGCATCCTGTATATTTTCAAGTTAACGTATAAACCATACCCAAGTGCACGCACGAACAAACAACAATCAAACAGAAGCAAACACACGCACGGACACTCCTTTAAAAATCATTAAAAAATATTGAAATCAATGATCAGAGTTTCGAAGAAACATAGCAAAATCGCTCTTTTATATAAAATTACAAGTTGCAGTTTATATACAGTGTGTATAAAAAAAGTTGACACTTAGACAAAAAAAAATATCTAAAGAAGATTTCGTGATCTTGAGATTATGTTTTTGATATGAATATTTTACCTTGGATCTGAGCTATCTGATGACACTGTTGGTATTGAAAGTATTTCGCGCATGTGTAGGCACAACCCACTTTTGTGCAATCGGCCAAAAAGGCATCCTGTATATTTTCAAGTTAACGTATAAACCATACCCAAGTGCGCGCACGAACAAACAATAATCAAACAGAAGCAAACACACGCACGGACACTCCTTTAAAAATCATAAAAAAATATTGAAATCAATGATCAGAGTTTCGAAGAAACATAACAAAATCGCTCTTTTATATAAAATTCTTTATTGCCATAATAATTCTTCACGCTAAATTAATATTTATTCACATTAAATTCATGTAGATAAATTACAACATCAGTAATTCTACACAAATATTAAAATGTATTTTTCAGCTGGAATAAATATATTTGAAGACAAGAACTTATATTATTGAAGCTGCCATGAAAATATGATAACGTATAATATACAATGGTAATCCGTTAGCCCATACTATATCTTTACGTAAAAAACCCTCAAAGAAACAAAAACAAACATAAAATATTGCAAGTGTGACATGAGTATTTTACAAATTGCAGTTTAAATACAGTGTGTATCAAAAAAGTAGACAGAAAAAAACATTTCAAAAGAATTCTTGATCTCGAGATTATTTTTTTGATATGAATATTTTACCTTGGACCTAAGCTATCTGATGACATTGTTGGTATTTAAGTATTTCACGCATGTGTGAGCACAACCCACTTTTGTGCAATCGGCCAAAAATGCATTTGCGCACAGAGTTGTGATCTTATACTCATGTTTAATGCCTTGCAGACGTTGCTGCAGAAGCTCTCAATTGATGTGCACGAGGATTAAATGAAGCAATGATTCAGACACCCCACCCCCCCGCAATAAAAGAAGAAATGTCATTTTTTTCCAATTCACAGGTCATCTTGCAAATATGATATTTTCTTCTTTTTTAGGAGAATCATGGCTTCACGTTTCTCTTTTTTTGTCACAGAATTGATATTAGCTTTTCTCTAAGCATGCTGAAGATTAAATACTTGTGCACATCAGTTGAGAGCTTCTGCAGCACCGGTCTATGAGTCATTAAACATTGATTATAAGAACACAAATATGCGCAAATGCATTTTGGCTGAATGTACAAAAGTGGGTTGTGTTTTCAGTCATACGTGAAAAACTTTCAATACCAACAGTGTCATCAGATAGGTGAGGTCCAATGTAAAATATTCATATAAAAATAATCTCTAGATCATGCAATTTTTGTGTAATAATTTTTTGTTTCGAAGTGTCTACTTTTTTGAAACACACTGTATGTTAACATTATAATTACTCCTACTTCAGACTTTTAATGACCTTTTATTTTTACAGTCATGTGCAGTTCACCGCCATGATACTCGAATATGTATATTAAAAAGTAACTACATTGATACAATTACTCTAGTTCAACTTAAATTTTCTCAAGGGGCAAAATTCCATAGGAACACGATTCGAGAACTCTCAATTATAGTTTAAATGTAAATTGTAAAGATATTTTTTAAACTTATACCAAGTACGTTAAATAATCTTACAGTGTCTTATTTGCAGACTTGTAGTAACCGTACCCGTACCCATGTCGTCGGACCGTACCTGTACATGTACCCATGACTTTTGTACATGCTGGACTGTAACCGTACCCGTACCGTACCATGTCCGTACTCTGTACCCGTACCCATGGTCTCGCGACCCATACGGTGTATCCCGTACCCGTGACTGCATTATCATTTATAGCGATCTTTTACTTTCTCTCATGGTCTACAGTTTTGCAACACAATGGAAGTTGAACTTAAAACCGTCGCTTTTTTGCACCAGATTTTTTGCCATTGTAACAATCCTACAGTTGATCATTGAAATTACTATTGACACGAGATTTATGATACAAAGATTTCTCTTTAAGGTTAGATCAAAATTATGTGATTAAAGTCAGTTATGGCCCGGCTGGTTTTGATGTCTAAAAGACTTCCCTTTTTTGGTAATAAATCTCGTGGAAGATCGTTTTTTATTTTTTCTGTCTTTGCCGTTCATAAAATGAAAGTGTGAGATCTGTAAATGTATTGACGATGAGGATTTGTAGTGGGAAGTCTGAGGATTCTAAAAATGTAAAAATCAAATTGTATTTGTCAGGAGAAGGCTCGCGGAATTGGCAAAAACAATGACAGATACGATTTTCTCGCACTGAGATATCCACGCATGTCTTTATCATTATGCGTTCGAGTGTGAATGCAAACAATAGACATGTGGCGAGAGAGCACTAGTGCATGACCAATGCGTATCATAACCTCGTATTTCTCTGCGTAAAAGAGGATCGTCTTCTGTTGTTAAGAAATTGATATGCTGGACCAGTACCCGTACCCATGGCTCTGTACCTGTACCCGTACCCGTACCCGTGCTTCAGGCTGACTCCGTACCTGTACCCGTACCCATAGGTTCGTACCCGGCCGTACCCGTGGCTTCGTACATGTACCCGTGGCTTCGTACCCGTACCCTTACCTGTACCCATAACTGGGACCCACACTACAAGTCTGCTTATATGTCTTTTCACTTAAATGCCATTGTAGTATTATCTTATTAGGGATCTCAATCCGACAGGTTTTCCGATCTTTTCTAATTTCCCCGCATGGCAGTATGATACTGCAATCTCAACAAAACAATAACTTTAAATTAGCATATCGTCTTGTGTCTATACAAAGGCCGTTAACTGTATGTCGTGTGCCTACGCAAAGGCCGTTGACTGTATTCATTACGTATGGTATTAGCGGCCATTGCGTAGACACATGACATACATTTAATGACCTTTGCCAATAGGCACTCGACGATATTATGTTGCGCAATATTAAGAAACATGTAGATATAATAAAAATACGAATGGCATGACTTGAGATGATACAATCAGCTATGATGGAAAAACAACAATCGTTATAATAATTAATTCCTGTTGTTTTACTTTAATTGATCCCAACATTGGACTTTAATTAATAAAATATACAACTAACTACAGTCAGCAAAATATATAAAAATTCAACACAACTTACATCTAAAATATGAGTAAAAGTGTGCTTGAAATGATGGACGCCTGGGGCAGGGGGAAGTATAAGAAGGGGGGGGGGTATTGGAAGAGGGCAAGATGGCACGAGAGGTAAAGTTCGAGGTCAGAGGAGCAGTGAGCGATTGTTGCGTTGCAAAGGGTTAACCAGGAGTGTGGTCAATCTAACTAGGATTTGGGCATTCTATAAATGTAAAACACGTTCAGGACCTAAAAGCAGGTCCTTTCCTAACCACACTACGCGAGTCACCACGATGATGTGTTGAAGCTGCCGAGTGAAAGTCCTGTTCAGGAAAAAAAAACAAGAGAAAATGATGTTGGTAATTACAGTGAAATCCGGACCATGTCCAATATACGTCATATTAGGCGGATTAATGGTTATTTATTACAAACCAAAGTACATACGAGGGTAGGCTGAAAAGTTCGTAGCCTGACTAAGAAGGAGTTATGCTACAGCAATGAAACTAGTCATGCATTAAATTTAACCTTTTCTGATATTAACTGCATTGTTTATTTTCAGATATCTTTTGTTGTTTTTCTTTCAGAAATGTTTACATTGGCAGTTGAGGCACATAAACATTGTCATTTTTGGCAGATTGTTGATGGCAAAGACTTGCCTTCCCAGACATGCTTCACTATTTTGAGGACTTGAAACGCTAAAAGATCCACCCAAATGTGGTTACCACTGTTGAAAATTTCATAAAGTTATTGGCTCAATGTGTGGCACAGAGACAGGAAAGAGTCTCAAGAAGAGCCTGGAAAGAGTCCTGAAAGATGACCCATGTCTGGAAGGGCAAGTCTCTGCCATTACAAATCTGCCCAAAATGACCATTTTCAGAAACCTCAACTGACAATGTAAACTTATTTCTGAAAGAAAAACCAGAAAAGATATCTGAAAAGAAACAATGCAGTTAGTATCAGAAAAGTTAAATTTAATGCATGACTAGCTTCAGTGCTGTAGCATAACTTCTTCTTAGTCAGGTTACGAGCTTTTCAGCCTACCCGTGTATCAATCAGTCTAGTTTGAGTGAGTGTGATTTTCTTGTTTTATTACTTGATTGGTAAGTATGGAAATTTATATGGGATTGAAATTAATGGTCGTTATTCCACAATATTTCGCCAATGGCTAAAGAAGTGATGTATAAACCTGTTGCAGTTTCTTTAACTTACATTAACATTACCATTACACTACTTCTAATACTACTACGACCACTACTGCTACTACGGCTACTATTACTAGTATTACTAGTACTACTAGTAGTACTGATACTACTACTACTACTACTACTACTACTACTACTACTACTACTACTACTACTACTACTACTTCTACTATGACTACTAGTACTAGTATTACTATTACTACTTCTACTACCACTACTACTTCTTCTACTACTCCTACTTCTACTACTATGACTACTAGTACCAGTATTATTACTACTACTATATTTCTGCTACTACTACTACAACTACTACTGCTACTACTACCGTTACTACTACTACTACTACTCCTACTACTACTAATACGAGTACTACTGCTACTACTACCATTACTACTACTACTACTCCTACTAGTACTAGTACTACTACTACTACTACTACTACTACTACTACTACTACTACTACTACTAGTCTACTAGTCCTAACATTAATACTACCGCTTCTACCACTACTACTTCTAGCACTTATACCCTACTACTTCTTCGTCTACTACTACTACTACTACTACTACTACTACTACTACTACTACTACTACTACTACTACTACCACCACCACAACAGATACCACCACTACTTCAATATAATGAAACAACTAATTGCAACTTACATTATTGAATTCAGGCCCTCTGACAAAATACACGTCTGGTTGATAAGCAGTGTTAATAAATTGCCCATCCTGTGAAATCAAAATTAATGTTTATACAATTAGTTGGGGAATTTATTTCAATTCTTGTTAGAACTAAATTGAATTAAATTAGAATAAAATTTATTTAAATCAATACATACTCTTTCAACCTTTTTGGGTGATAAACGATTTTGCTAGGGACAAATATAGCAAAGAAACAAGTAAAAATTATAAAGAAGAATACTGGGAGCGGTTAAAATTCAGATTAGTTCATCCAAATTGCTCCGGATTGGTTGGGAGGAATGGTTAGCTTTATCTTTTTTACCAATAATATGACCATATTTAGGACAACATACGCTAAATCTCCCATAGAAGAAAAAACGCATAAACAAAAACAAAAACATGAGAAATGTTGTGGAAAAACAACGTGTGAACAATTTTACTCTCAGGGAGTGTATTTAATCGGAAAACAAATTTATGCTAAATTTCTGCCTTTAGGGGTGACAACTTGGGAGCTATCTTGTGAATCCAGAGTAAGCCATTACAGTCATTTCATAAACCCCTCAAAAAAGTTGAACCCCTCAAAAAAGTTCTTCTACTCAACTTTGAGCATTGATATCTCTCTTGATATTATAGTATAAGTCCTGATATTGGTATCATTGAAAAGCCTATTTCCCTTTACAATGATACCTCATTTGCTATGATTATGGATTCATGGAATGTGCAAAAGTTTTAATAAGGGGCCAAGTGAAAAGTGAAAAATTGCAAAATGCATTGTTATCAGCACCAGTTCAGCATTCGTTTGTATGGAAAATGGATTGTGTGAAATGATGTTATGCTTTTTTTTTAATGAAGTGTCATGTGTTGTTTTCACATTTTGTTTTCAATATGAAATAAGATTTAAGTGGGTAATTGTAAAATTATCATTGCGTTTGAGTTTCATTAGGATTCTGGCAATTTTCCAAGGTCCCCCCCCCCACTTGATCAACACATGGCACTTCACTAAAAACCATCACAACATCATTAAACACAATTCTCTCCATACAAATGCATGCTGAACTGGTGTGCATTTTTGCAACTTTTCATTTCTCACTTGGCCATGAATGAATTCATAATCATAGCAAATGAGGTATCATTGTAAAGGGAAATAAACATGCGTTTCTATGTTTCTATGTTTCAAGAATTATACTCTAATACCAACAGAGATATCAACGCTCAAAGTTGAGTTGCAGAACTTTTTGAGGGGTTTATTAGTAGAAGTCATTAATCTACCCAGTTTGAAAAATAAAGTATACAGGGTGGACCAGAAAGAATGCTACACTTGCGATCACTAATTTCTTCAACATCATCTGCAATATGTCATTGGGTTTTGTTTCCCTGGTTAGGACATTCTTTTTCCAACAATATGATACCGTGATCATTGATTTTGAGTCATTCGTTTGGATCCTGCGGCCATTTTTCCGAGGCAATGTCGTTTTCCAAATTTGCCAATTTTTCATCAGCGGTGGTCATCCGAACACTGAGATATTCTCGCGTCTCAGCGTGCCATATCAGACATACTGAAATGAGAATGGAGATGTAGCTCACATCGTCTTCCTTATGAAAGCGAGGGCATTCCTGCCCTTTGTCTCGACGGAGCTTATTGTATGGCACACTGTAACGCGAGAATATTTCGGTGTTCTGATGATCGCTGGAGTTTAGAAAATAGCAAATTTAGGAAATTACATTGCCTCAGAAAAATAGCCCTAAGATCCAAACACCTCAATCAAAATTAATAATCATGGTATCATTTTGTTGGAAAAAGAATGTTCTAACCTATGAAATAATCACCAATGACATTTTGTGGATGATGTTGAAAAATTAACGATCGCATGTGTAGCATTCTTTCTGGGCCATATAAGAGGGATCGTTGTATTCAGACGGGTGTTTATTCTTCGGTGCATATCCTGAGCAGTAGTACAGGTTTTATGCAGTGGTAAAGGAAAGGGTCTAAAAGAATAATTCTTTTTTTTAATACTTTCTTATCTATCATTATCACCACGTGTGGCTTATTTCATAGAGTGACATTTCCTCTGACTTTCTTCTTTTCAGTTTTCTCCTACATTGTTACCTTTATTTGTTTATCAATTTGACATTAATTTTTTTTTTTATTGAAATTTGATTTTTTAAATCGATTTGAATCACCATATTTGCAAACCATCACCTGTACCTATGGGGGCAGAGTACCCCAGTGACGAGGAAAAAGGACCCCCTTTTTTTTTTTGCTTGTCAGCAGATCTGGGAGGGGGATCATGTACCAAAAGGACCCCCCTGCAGAAAAATGTGACCCAAGAAATTTGGGCCCCCAAAATAATTTTGAGTAACTACCCCCCCCCCCCCATCAGCTTTTTCTGGACTTGTGGGACTTTTGGAGTCTGGCAGCGGACCGCTGTAAAAAAAAAATGCCTCCCCTTACGACGTACGCCAGGTACATGTACCGTATACGCCACTTCACAGGTCGTTTTGTTCTATTGCAATCTAGCCAACATTACACCCTGGACATGTATTTTTCTGCCTTTGTTGTCGGTTATTTACCATTTGCTTTCTGATATGAAATTGAATATAAGTAAAAATGTAGTAATAATTTCATCTTTTGTCTGACGTGTTCTGTTAGAGTATGCCTCGCTAAGATGTTCCGAAATTTTTTGTTGTACTTACCTTTCTGGCTGACAGTATCTTGAAGGCCAATATATTGTGGGCCTGTCGTCGTACGAGCGTTAAAATAACATGCGGATGAAATATCACCAGGACTATCTAGCAAAGGCGAAAACGACCTAGCAGCAGAGGCTACGGTGTCCAGGGTAACTGTGGCATTGATGATAATGTAATAATAACCGAACAACAACTAATGAATAATAATGCATAATCACAGCTACAAATATAACAATCGTCATCATTAATGATTGATTTGCAGACAATATGCCTAAATAATCTTTAATAAAAGATTAATAGCAGGGGGTTTCTGCACTTAATTGAAATCAGTGCTTGAATCTTCTTCTTATAATGTAATAATACTGATGATGATGACAAAACCAATTGATGTTAATATTAATAATGAATAATATAATAACCTTAATAAGTATATAATAATTAATGATGATAATATACTACTGAATTATACATAATATTAATAATATATCACATAATAATGATAATAATATAATAATACACAATATAATAATAATCATCAACATCGATATAATGATAACGAGTTGCAATCCTAATTTGTAAACCAAAATTCATATTCTTTAGACAACAATAACAATAACATGTCGATATACACAAAAATGTGCAATCGACTATATGATAAATAAGAATTATAGACATTCTTAGCTAGGGAGTATATGAAAGCAAGTAATTAAAATAACTTCTTCTTCTTCTTCTTCTTCTTCTTCTTCTTCTTCTTCTTCTTCTTCTTCTCTCTTCTTCTCTCTCTTCTTTTTCTTCTTCTTCTTCTTCTTTTTTCCACATTTCTTACATATTTTTTACATATTTTTTTAGCGAAAGGTATCTAAACAAACAACACTTTACTTCAAGTTAAACATTATTCCAACGGTAAAATCGTCCGCTAGAGTAAACATAACTAACCTTTTGGAATATTTTGGTATTTACCAGCTTAAATATTTCAACGAATAAAATCGTTTCTAAAATGTCAAATTAAAGCACTTACTTGCTTCAGGTGCACTTGTGTCTGTGAATTTAAATTGTAACAAAAATTTTGATAATATCATAGTAGTCATAATAATGATAACAGCAACAACAATAACTATAACATTAGTAGCAATTATTGTCCACATGTTTTCATGTTTAAACTAAGCAATCAAATCATTCTATTTATACTTTTCTTATCCATTTCACACTATCTTTATAGATACGATATTGTATTTTTGGACAAACATACATGTATGCAGCTGAATTCTTTTGCAAAATTTGATCGTACATTATTGTCATTCATGGAAGTCGATTGTTCCAATATGACATTTTAACACCATCACAAACAACGACTATCACCACTAATCACAACGCCATAAGCAGTAAAAATAAAAATACTTATGATAATAATATTTATGACAAGCGTCATTGTAAATTATCGTCCGTCATGCGAGTTGATTAATCAAAGAAGGAATTTCATTTTGCAGACATACAATTTTGCTGAATTTATACAAACACATGTTGAAGAGAAGATAGAAGTCCAATTTCCAAGAGTATTTAAAATGTTTTCTGGTGCATTGCAATTGTTCTTATTGTCTCTATACGTATTTTCTATATCAACATCTGAATTTATATCCATATCTATGGGTGTATATATCACTTCTACAGCGTGTCTGAAAACGTGGGAGTGAAAAACGCCCTCTTTGGCAATTAGAAATACTGTTGTGACATGCTTACATCCAGGCGCGCCGGAACACTTAGTTTTGAGGGGGCAAAATCTCGACGGGGGCACATTAAATAGTGTGAGATCCGCGGCGAGGGAGGGAAGCGACCGAGGCCGGGGGGGGGGGG
>JZLH01S0086164.1:20050-32766 GCA_001188425.1 Eucidaris tribuloides | reverse complement strand
TCCTCCTTTCCTTCCCCTTCTGTACTGCTTTAATAGCGATTAAGGATGAGGTTTAGGTTTTGTATTCCCGCCAAACCGATACTACAGAATTTATAGGTATGCCCAATCGATGCATACACAAGAAATACATTAAGAATAGAGCATAAAGTAACAAAGATTATCATGATATTTTACTCTTATCATTATAATGCTAATGATTATTATTTGTTTGCTATTATTATATTTAATATCACCATAATTATAGCGACTGATCTAGTCACATTTTCTTTCTGTCTTTTTTCTGGTTTAAACCTTGTGGCAAAATTTCGTCTTAGTTGTCATCAAAATTAAGATCCGAATCGGACATGGACATTTCTGACCCTGAATCATTCCCAGATGATTTAGAAACGGTCAAATATGCCATAATAATGATTAAGATGACCTCGAAGTTTGTTTTACTGACGACAGACTTAAAAAAAAACGTGTTAAAACACGTTTAAATGTTCGTATTGCGTGTATTACGCAAGTCAAGCTCGCTCGCTGCACAGCTACAGAGAGCGGCGTTCCTCTGATGACGTTAGAGGGTCACGTGATACGCAAACACGGTTTCAGAGGAGTTTTTTTTGGGGGGGGGGCGGGGGCGCAAGGCGAACTTGGCTTAGAAATAATGATATTTCATTCTTATGTGCAGTATAATTTTAATATAAGATGATTTCCCAGGTTACTTTCGATAGAATGCCGTATTCCAACAAAAAATATCTATCAATTAAAACTTATTTTCATGAGTATTTCCTGGAACCTTTAACTGAGGCTTACATAGTTACACACACATACGACACAGCATTGAAATTCTAGATGATAAATGACAAGCAATTTTTTTAGACAGGGTCTTCACAGTTCGCGTAAGGGGTAAAGTGATGTTTTGACGTGTTTTTCGAGGTCCAGAAATCCCCAAACTGGTAAAGATTTTTCTTCTAGAGGTTACATGAGTCTAATATAGCAATTTTACTACCTACCTTGACAACTGTGCTGATTCGAACTTAGCATCCAGCCGATATTGCACGTGCATACATACGAACCATTGGTATTCGTACATCCACCATGTGCAGGGTCGCAGGGGTAGTTAGCACCAGTACGTGCACATTCGTCAACATCTAGATAAACATGAAAAACGCTGATTTATTATTGATTGATTGACTGATTGATTGATTTCAATTCACAGTTAATTAAATATTCAGAGCTCAGTTTTAGCATTATTATGTACTAATCAGTTAAGCAGAAAATTTTGATGAGTCACCTGCCCGGAAGAAAAAATTAAATAGATCAATACACAACATGAACCCAACATCCACACAGATGTTCACTCACCAGCTGGTCAGGGTATTTTCCCTTTTTACGCGCCCGGCGCCATGCAGTGGGGGGGGGGGGGCTGGTACTAATTTCCAGCCCTGGCAGTATGGAACATCGTCCCATTGAAACTAAAATGAACGAAATTAACATCATTTCCAACAAAGAAGTGTAAAAATCTGATTGTGTCACAAAATAGAGCATTCGTTTGCCTGTTCCCCTTTGTATACCATAGCACTACAACACTCATATCAGAGGTTGATGTGTCCTATAACAATGGGCCTCTAAACATTCAAAATACTAACTGTGAATATATCACATCGTTACCTGGTCATATCACGATAAAATAATTATCCAAAGAGAGAAAAACATAATGTTCTCAGCAAATATTGTCAATTACGCCAGAACAACCTGAATTGACCATTAAAATGAGAACTAACAGAAATTAGAAACAAATCTGTTTTTTTTAATCAGTGGTAAATCATAAAAAATATACGAACTCCAAACTTTTATTTTTATCTCCCCAAAATGACTACCCAACCTTGAGTCTCAATCAAATGTTGTGTGCATCTTGATATTATGATGGTGAGCTCATTCTGGTTGCATTTGAAAAAGACATTTATTAAAAGTAAGTGATATATATTTGTTTACCTTCGCAGGTGCTTCCATCTGCGCCTAAAGACCATCCGACATTGCACGTACACACATATGACCCTCCGTTGTTGGAACAATTACCATTTGTGGCATCACATGGGTAACTGTTTCCTGATCTCGCACACTCATCAATATCTGTTGAGGTCAATGAAAAGTTATCATAAAAATTGGGGACCGGATCATTTATACAAGACAGAGCATTATTATCAGTTAACAGAAACAAGTTGAAAATCAATCGAGTTTTGTAGTAATGATAAAATCAAGAATAAAGCAACAACGATTTAGTAATTTGAGATTAGCATTTTTGTGGAACCTTAAAACTATTCAATTACTACTTCTACTACTACTACTGCTACTACAACAACAACAACAACAACAACAACAACAACAACAACAACAACAACAACAACTACTACTACTACTTCTAATAAAATAATATTACTATAATAATAATAATTATTATTATTAGTAGTAATAATAATAATAATAATAATAAACAATAATAATAATAATAATAATAATAATAATAATAATAATAATAATAATAATAATAATAATAATAATAATAACAACAAGAACGAATCGTGACTTATATATAGTGCAAAAACCTTTTGAATATATTTTTATACGACGCAAGAGCTCCTGATTGCCTGATACGTAAAGATTTACATAAACAGGTGTGTCTTTCAGTATCATTTTACATGCTGCAGACTATAAGTCTGTAACATGTAAGAAGGAGAAGAAGAATAAAAAGGAGAGGATGAGGAGGAGGAAGAAGAAGAAGAAGAAGAAGATAGGAAGACAGAGAAGACGAAGCCGATGAAAGAAGAAGTAGAAGATGAAAAAGAAGGAAGAAGAAGAAAAAAGAACAACAACAACAATAAAAACTACACAAGAATAAAGAAAGGTGCTGCCACAAATAATGATTCCTAACTACAATTATTATGGTTACCTTCGCACGTTTGACCCATGGCTACCAGGGACCAGCCATTGTTACATGTACAGGTGTAGGATCCGTCGGTATCGGTGCAGCCACCGTTAATGAAATCGCAGGGAAAGTCCGATCCAGTTCGGGCACATTCGTCAACATCTAAAAATAAATAACATTTCAGTTATTCTGAAAGATTTGTAACCAAAATTGCTCAAAAATGTGATTTCATGTACAATTTCAATACAAATTGTGTTTTCAGCCAAAAATCATAAATGTATGAATATTTTTGCTATTACTGATTCAAACTAATTAATTTTATGCTATTTATGATCGCAAAAGTGTTCCTAACAAATTTCATCAAAAAAATAGAAAGCAAAAGAAAAAAACAAAGAAGTACCCAAGAAATAGTAAAAAACACAATAAAATACATAAGAAATAAGATTGAATATCGTAATGTTTTGGTGACATATTTTCTAAAAAAACACTACAAAGAGTATCTAGACCAAAAATTATCAATTTTGGAGCTTTATTTAGTGACTTAGAGCAAAAAGTCTGATTTCACGCCTAAATTCTCGCATAAATTAGCATAATTAATGAAACGGCGTTTTTTTTTAATAACAATACAATTTTGTAGAGTACGTGGCGGGCAACGAGCGTGCCGATTTTCGTCGCGATCAAGAGGTCAACGGCCGAGATAATAAGGGGTGGGGGCCTCCCAGGCTCCCCCCCCAGTATTTTCATGGAGCGAAATAGCCTAGTACAGTAAGGGTTAAACAAGAATTGTTCTTACATATGAAAACAAGTGCGTAAGATGAAAATTATATTTTACTCCTACAGGGCTTGTAGAAAGACGTGCAAATTGTACTAATGCCTGAAAATGAAAAGTTGAGAAATGCTTTTATTGTTGAGAAATTAAAACCAAAATTGACAAAGCAAGGGACGAGATCGCCAACATTTTGCCTCAGGTGTTGTATGTACGTAACAATATCTGCTTGCTGATAATTTCACAATCACAAAAAAGCAATTCAAACAATTTTTGATATAGTTTATTTAGTTTTCTGAGGTGTGGGAGGAAAATTCCATACTTTTTGAAAGATTATAAATATTTGGATAATCGACCAAACATGTAGGCCTACATTTTTTCATTATTTATCTTTGTCACACTCACTCGATAACTAGTCAATTGTTACAGGTTTATGCGTGACAATACAATAAAAAAACCCCTACAAATGTGTAATATACATTTACAGATAAACACCAAATAAATCAATACAAGAGAAAATACTATATCACACCATTGCGTGACCATGTTGACAGCACAATTCAAAGCATGCGCATTTATCCTTAACCAGGCGTCTAGATGACTATAGTGGATTTAATACGCCAATGAGCCATTTGATACCAATTCAAACACACATCGCAATTCTAACTCCTACTCATTATTATGTCCATGTATATACCTTCGACTGGGAATGAAAAATACTTTAAATCTTTGAGAAGGTAAAGGGCTTTTACTAACAATGTAAACAATGTTGCATTTCGCGCCCTTTTCCTTCTGAAAGGTTGACAGAATTTTAGCCCTTCTCTTTCTCAACCGACGATTAGTTCTGAAGGGATAAGGCCATTAACACTGTACAAACTCTATGGCATTAGCGCACTTTTCTTCTCAAGGGTTTAAAGTTAGTCTTTCTCTTCTCAACCGACGGTTGGTTCTCAAATGAGATGGACAGTAACACTGCACAAACTCTACAGTATTAGCGCCCCTTTCCTGCTCATGGTCTTAAAGTTAACACCCTTCTCAACCGATGGTATCATGGGCATAGGTGTACTGGAGAAGGGGGGGGGGGTAATCCTCGTGTTCACTCCCTCCGTTTTTGGTTGTCGCAACGATTGGAACCATGGAACAGTTTTCTTTCGGATTTCGTGACCTTGTTTTGCTTGATGCATTGATATGCACCTCAGAACAACAACCCATAGGGACGCCTGTGATCATGGAGTTAGAATGCTTGTATTATTAGGTGGATATGCTCCTAAAACAGACACACAGCTACACAATGAGACAAACTGCGTAGAAGAGGTTTTTAGGGACATAAATAGTCAGTGTGACACTTACAACACAAATGTATAACACAACAAAGATACGTGCATAAATTGTAAAGGGTTTAAAACAGAACTCGGGGGAAAAGGGTAGTTTATAACAAGTACGTACACGTACATCGTTAGAAGGGGTAACACTCACGTAAAGTAATGAACTTGTTTACGTAGTCATCAAACCAATCGCAAAATACATGTTAAGGTATATATTGAAATATCACTTTTAATACGAGCATGATACCCACTTCAGAATAAGATGGTCCCCTCGGGAATACCTTCACATCACAAACACAGCAGCCAAACAAACATCGCTCACAAAAGTAATATTGTGACCTTCATTTATTCATCCATAATGCAATATACTGTTGAAATTCTGTAAACACCTGAACGAAGGGTTATAACAATCATTTTCTATTGACAAACATTGATTATTAGTGCATTTACCCAAACATGTCCGTTCATCCGTATGTAAGAACCAGCCATTGTTACACGTGCACCCGTACGAACCAGCATTATTCACGCAGTTCCCGTTGACCGCGTCGCAGGTATGGCTGCCCCGGGTACATTCATCGATATCTAGTAATGAAAACAAAAAAAAATCAGTGTAAGAAATTGTTTCAGCAATAGATAAAAAAATAAACTGTCGTTGCACAAATGACAATTGAAAACCCAGCATAAATCATCTGCATACTAATAGGTTCAACTTTGCACCTTTAAAGGTGCAGACCAATGTCACACTGGGAGCTCCTTTACTTGTGCAACTTTGCACCAGTTTCAGACCTTAATGTGCAAAGTTGCACCTTTAAAGGTGCTCCCAGTTTGACATTGGTCCGAAAGGTGCAAAGTTAAACCTATTTTGCTAAGTGTGTGGAAGTACTGCGAAGTTTCTTTGTAGAATCGTCGTGCTTATGTTCTCCGTCTTCATGTAGAGCTCCACACTAACTCATTTTTTTTTACTTGTCTGACCCGTCTTAGTCGATCAAGTAGACACCCAGTTTTATCATATTTTTGCAGTCCCGAACGTAAAATAAAGGGAAAAAACCCCGTTAAAACAAGACTTGTCAGCCAGTGCATAAAACAATATGCATGCTGTGCTAGCAGTGTCATATTCAAACACAAAAAACTGTTGCCTTTAATAGCTTGCATTATTATTTTCCTGTTCCTGTGATTGTCTTTTCCTCTCCATTTTCTCCGATATACTGGACTAGTAAAATTAACCATTCCCAAGGGCGTAGGCTGGTTTGGGCATGGGGAGGTGGAACAGGGAGGTGCACATCTTAGGGAGGTGGAACTAAAGTTGAGAAAATCAGGCGTTGAAAGCAAAAAAAAAGTGGTGCAAATTTCTTTTTTACTATTAGGGTGGAACTCCTATGGCTCTGCGGGAGGGGGGGGGGGTGGCACGTGCACCCAGTGCACCCCCAGCCTACGCCCTTGATTCCTGACATTATACTGGTCCAATGGTAATTTTAACAGGTCCCTGCCGTCGGACCTGTGCCGGTGTGGAGCCCTGTGTAATCCTTTGATTTTGATCGCTGAATGCTTGTTAACTTTGCTACGATGGCAGATCTGAAGAGTAATATTGAGTTCTTGCAGAACTACATAATTCAAACACAGTACGCTTAAAGCCCAAATATAGTTTTGATCGAGCAGACAAATTTGTCTGATCTTTCACAAAGTATTCTATTGTCACATATAGAAAGGAAAACGCCATCAAACCTATTGAATTGTGTTTTTTTGTGTGTGTGTGTGTGACAAACTATGATGTTTAAATCATCAGATACCTTGTAGTGGTATGTACATTATCTTTGGGAAATGCTGGGGTCCCCCGACATTTTACACTTTGTCGAGTAGTTTCTAAAAAAAATGGAAGAGTTTCAGAGCTAGCAATTTGCCGGGCATAGATAGATCATCCAGGTCTATCCAAAGCATATAAAAGCATAAAATATCATTGTTTTTTTTTTTTTTACAATTTACTAAAACTATACTTGAGATTTAGCAACCATTTTCAATATCAGATTTTTATAAGTTGAATGTTTGGTACAGAACACTTTACAAGCAGCACGCAATGTTTTATAAATCAATCGTCACACAAAGTAGTAACACAGAAATATGATAATGTTGAGTGTGAATGTTGCGATACCACGTCATTGACGGATAAATCTACCTGTTTAACCTGTAAATCGGCAACCAACATTTTAAACACGACGAGTACACATCAAGTAGGGTGGTACTAGTTTTACCTGTACAGGCAGAACCACTCGAGGTTAACTCCCATCCTGTCCCACACGAACAGTTGTAAGTCCCGGCGAAATTGTTGCAGCCACCGTTGATAGAGTCGCAGGGATAGGCTTCAGCAGTGAAACCACATTCATCAACATCTGTTAAAACCAAGAAACAATCAATGGTATAAAGAAGGACCAGAAATAATTAGAAATGAAAAAAAAAATGCTTTTTCAGCAAGACCGTGAATTATTAAAACAAAGTCAAATGACAATCAAACAAATGCAACATAAATGTAGTGCTTTAAAACAAAACAATATGATTAAATCAAAGATATAATGCGGTACATTGTCAATTAAATTAAAAAGACAAAACATATCCAGAGGAGGAAAAGAAAATGGTAACGATCTACTTTTCACTGCAAAATATCAGCTCCGCAAACGAGAAGTAGAAGAAGAAAAATCAATTTTGATTAGCATGTTTACACTTATTGACACGATTTTAATTATAATTATCTTTATCATGTAGTATATCATAGTTAGAATGCACTATAATACATAAAACGATACTCAATATGAATATCGGTAAAATGAAATAAACTTTAAAAAATATTTCTCCTTGAAATAAAATAGTCATACTCACCAAGACAGAATTGATTGTTCCCGTCCAACTGCCAGCCGCTGTTGCAAGAACAAAAATATGAACCTCCGGTATTGGTACAGCCCCCATTCACGGCATCACATGGATAACTGGAAGCAGCAAATCCACATTCATTTATATCTGACGAAGAAAACAATACATCTTCAGATTCTTACTTTGCAACGACCTACTGACGAAAGTGTGCGCGTATCTTAAACAAAGATAGTACAATGTCACAGGCGGAAAAAAAAATCAATTTTGTAAACGATGTCAAATCTGCTTTGGTTCAAGTTTTGTGTTAGCAGTATGCATATATAACTGGTTGCTTTGTTGTGAATGGTGTGCCTAATGTCATCAATATCGTCATGGACACAACTTACACCAACTATTAAAAAAATGTGATAATTGATCCTTATTGGTCTTCTACGAATAGTAAAATCACATCAACGATTTCCTTTTTGACTCACACTATATGAAAAATACATTGAATCAATCTGTTTAAATACCTTCGCAAGCAGATCCGTTGGAAGTTAGTTGCCAACCCTGCTCACACGAACAGTTGTAGGTCCCGGCGTAGTTGTTGCAGCCACCATTGACGGAGTCGCAGGGATAATCGTCACCCGTGAATCCACATTCATTCACATCTGTAACGGATGAAATGTAGAATAATCAGATAGGTTTGATATTCGTGAACAAACTTGTATTTAAGGTGCGTGTTAAAAGACGATTTATTTCTCCAACATGTGCTGAACTACACGGCTAGATACAAACTCCTTCCATATTAAGAAATGAAGATTATATTAAATTTATTCAAATTTGTGGTCAAGTTGCACTAGAGCTTGCATAATGTTTGTACGCAGTGACGACAAAAGATGCTTTATATTTTCTCATTTTCAAAATAATTATTGTTCACCAAATAATTAAAAACAACAATTTAGAAGAAAGAAAGAAAAGAGAAGAAGAAGAAAAGAAGGAAGAAGAAGAAGATAAAATAGAAGAAGAAGAAGAAGAAGAGAAGAAGGATGTGAGAAGAAGAAGAAGAAGAAGAAGAAGAAGAAGAAGAAGAGAGAAGAATATGAAGAAGTAGAAAGAAGAAGAAAGAAGAATGAAGAAGAAGAAGAAGAAGAAGAAGAAGAAGAGAAGAAGAAGAAGAATAATGAAGAAGTAAGAAGAATGAAGAAGAAGAAGAAGAAGAAGAGAAGAAGAATCAACCCGGAAGAAGAAGAAGAGAAGAAGAAGAAGAAGTAAATAGAGGAAAAAAATAAGCAAGAAGAACGATGAGAAGAGGATGGATAGCGAGGAAGAAGAGGACGATGTGGGATACAAGATGAAGATGAGTAGTCCTTGGGCAAGCTGAAGAATAGAAGCATCACGTCAAGAATTTGGACCTGTCATGCTGTACACATACACTGCATTGCTCATAATTATAGAAGAGGAATACATAATTTTTTTTTTAGAAGTTGCCATTTTGCGGCCGTGAAGCGGTACGTGGCTTGGGATTAATACTCTCTCGCTTCAACCGCAGGTGAAACATTTATAGATCTAAGTATTTCAGGAATTTTGAGGCATTTTGTAGCGTCCGATCGACGCGCACAACCTGTGTTTATGCAAACTGGGCGGTGGTTGTTGTTGTTGTGTGTTAGAGTCAGCGTTGTGGTTACGCGCAGTATCAGACTTGTAACGGACAGCAATTGATGTTAATGTTCGTGATAATATGAATTAGATCACAAATTTTTTTTTTTTTTTTTGTTTTTATTTTTATGCATTTTTCTGTGTTGTTTTTTTCAATTGCTTTAGATTTAATGACTCTTTTCTAGATTTTTTTGTGGATTTAAGAAAAAATAAATATAAATTGTTCTTATTGCGGCCTCAAACGTCCTTTATTTTTACTTAAGTGCATCTGCATGAAATCCGAAAATTGCTTTCACATACGCCGTTTTTGTGAACATAAACCTTGGCTTGAAATTTTGGACGATATAGGAGAAAGAACTTAAGTATCAACAAAATATTCCATAATTATGAGGCAAGAGCTGGTATTACTGCTCCCGGAAACTAATATTTCACTCTCCGAACATTTCTTCGTAACAATCTAGTCAAAACTCACCAAGACAAAATTGATTGTTTCCGTCCAACTGCCAGCCACTGTTGCAGGAGCAGAAATACGATCCTCCGGTATTGGTACAGCCTCCATTCACGGCATCACATGGATAACTGGCAGCAGCAAATCCACATTCATTAATATCTGACGAAGAAAATAATAGGACATCTCAAGGATAATACGATGTCAATCTGGTGAAAGCCTGCACGCAATTCAAACGAGGAGGCTATACTATCTCAGGTTGAAAATTGTTACCTTAACAGATGGTCGTGACCTCAACATCATTGTACTTTTTGGAGATTTTGTGAGTTGTCTTTGTAGTTGAATCAATAATTGCATATAAAGTATCATTTGAATACAGTCTCTATGATACACTATGTATTTTGGACGTGAAGTCTCCCGTCACATCACATCACATCACATCACATCACATCACATCACATCACATGACATCACATCACATCACATCACATCACATCACATCACATCACATCACATCACATCACACCACATTGGGGCACATTAAGAAAATTTACATGACATCACATCAAATTATATCACATTACGTCACATCACAATCAGTTTTATGATGTCTCTGTTTTCCATTTTAAGAGATCGTTGGATTAAATCTGGGTTTCCATTTTGAACTCACACTGTATAGGCCTACATTGAATCAATTTGTTACTCACCTTCACAGGCAGATCCGTTGGAAGTTAGTTGCCAACCCTGCTGACACGAGCAGTTGTAGGCGCCATTGTAGTTGTTGCAGCCACCGTTGACAGAGTCGCAAGGGTAATCGTCACCAGTGAAACCGCATTCGTTCACATCTATAGAAGATAACAGATGAAATGTAGAACAATCGGATGATAATTTGTACCGTAACTTTACGGATAAAAATGACAATTTTTGTTAACTTATTTTTATATAAATGAGCATACATAAATGGGTAAGGTTAGTTATAAGAATATGTTGAAAGGTGACGTGTTTCTCCATAGATATTCATTTCAAAATTGATATTTTCACACCATTATGTCGACTTCACGGCTTATGACTAAAATGCTCCCGCATTGCGAATTTCCGATTATGTTGTATCGTTATACTTTAAATGTATAATGAACATGACGAAGAAAAGTAGTAGAAGAAGTAGAAGAAGTACAAGAAGAAGGAGAAGAAGAAGAAGAAGAAGAAGAAGATGAAGAAGAAGAAGAAGAAGAAGAAGAAGAAGAAGAAGAAACAGAAGAAGAAAAAGAAGGAGGAGACGTAGATGAAGAGGGGAAGGAATAGTAAGAGAAGAAGTAGATGACGAAGAGGAGGTGAACAAGGAGGGTGAAGACTCTGAGATTTAAGGAGGAATGCGATAGGAGATTGTGCAGGAAGAATAGAAGCTCCCCTAATTTTTAGAACTGCAATTCATTCCTCAGACGAAATGATACCATAACTTTTGAAATATTTCTGAGTAAAAAACAAATATGCTCACCAAGACAAAATTGCCGGTTCCCGTCCAACTGCCAGCCATTGTTACAAGAGCAGAAATACGATCCTCCAGTATTGGTACAGCCTCCATTCACGGTATCACATGGATAATTGGGAGCAGCAAATCCACATTCATCAATGTCTAACGAAGAAAATTGTACGACATAATTATTCAGGACCTAATTTACCGTAATTTGATTGCAAATATCTTCATCAAAAGCCTTAAAAACAGAGTTCAAAATTTGCACGCCAGAAAACGTCAAAAATGAATAAAATCAGCTCAAATCGTTCACAATGTGAAGATTAGTATAAATAAACACTTGTCATAGAACCTCTGGGTAGAATACGTAGTTTTGGTGAAAATGTGGACATTTAAACTTCAAAATTTGCTCAGTGACGTGCACGTCCAAGGGCCGTACCGTTAGATCCAAAATTGTCCGATCAGCCGTTAGCCGAAGGTCGGGCGGAGTTTAGCCGTTTAACCAATCAGTGTGCTCCGCTGGTCGTGCGAACGAACACATAACCGTAATCTGAAATTTGAGCAATATCTAAACTCGCGGAAACTTTTGGTAGAATATCGTTATTAGGTTTTTTTCCTTATAAAACAACAAGTTCGTGACGTATGGATCTCAAACTTTCAACACACCATTTGTAAGTACTAACCCACCGTTTGGTATCAATAATGAAGGGAAGTGATGGACTTGCAAATCCTGAAATCGATCTTTAATTTCTACAATCCGACACTAATGAAAAGGTTTATACACACGCATGGAATTGATTCTGCATTGCCCACTTACCTATACACGCCGATCCATTCGAAGTGAGTTCCCATCCTTCTTGACACGAGCAGTTGTAGGTCCCGTTGTAGTTGTTGCAGCCACCGTTGACAGAGTCGCAGGGATAATCGTCACCCGTGAAACCACATTCATTCACATCTATAGAAGACAACGGATGAAATGTAGAACAATCGGACGATAATTTGCACCGTAACTTTACGGGTACAAATTGCAATTTTGTTAAATTATAGGTTCAATAAAAATGAACATACATGTATGGACAAAGTTAGTTATAGAAATGTGTTGAAATGTTACGTATTTCTCATTAGATTACATACATTTTAGCATTTGTATTTTCACCCCATTATTTCACACGGTTATAACTAAACTGCACCCAAATTTCGAAATTCCGATTATGTCTTATCATTTAATTACGTCAAATGTATGGTAAACATACAAACATAAGAAATGGAAGAAGAAGAAGGAGAAGAAGAAAAAGAAGAGG
>JZLH01S0086164.1:2201-18563 GCA_001188425.1 Eucidaris tribuloides | reverse complement strand
AGAAGAAGAAGAAGAAGAAGAAGAAGAAGAAGAAGAAGAAGAAGAAGAAGAAAAAGAAGAAGAAAAGGAGGAAGAAGATGATGAAGAAGAAAGAGAAAAAGAAGAGGAGAGGAGGAGGAGGAAGAGGAGGAAAAGAAGTAGATGAGGAGGAGGAGGTGGAAGAAGAGGATTACGAGAATCACGCAGGACTAAGACGGGAGATTGTGCAGGAAGAATAGAATAGAAGCTCCCCCTTAATTTTACTACTGCAATTCATTCCTGAGACAAAATGATACGATAACTTTTGAAATATTTTCTAGTGAAAAACAAATATGCTCACCAAGACAAAATTTTTGGTTGACGTCCAACTGCCAGCCACTAGCTGCAAGAACAGAAATACGATCCTCCAGTATTGGTACAGCCACCATTCACGGCATCACATGGATAACTGGGAGCAGCAAATCCACATTCATCAATGTCTAACGAAGAAAATAGTACGACATATTCAGGACCTATAAGTTACCATAATTTGATTGCAAATATCTTCATCAAAAACCTTAAAGACAGAGTACAGAATTTGCACGCCAGAAAACGTCAAAAATGAATGAAGCAGCTCAAATCGTTCACAACGTGAAGATTAGTATAAATAAACACCTGTCCTAGAACCTTTGGGTAGAATACGTAGTTTTGGTGAAAATCTAAACATTTAAACTTCAAAATTTGCACAGTGACGTGCACGTGCACGGTCCGTACCGTTAGTTCTAAAATTGTCCGATCAGCCGTTAGCCTGTTAGCCAAAGGTCGTGCGGAGTTTAGCCGTTTAACCAATCAGTGTGCTCCGCTGGTCGTGCGAACGTACACATAACCGTAATCTGAAATTTGAGCGAAATTTAAACTCGCGGAAACTTCTGGTAGCATATCGTTATTAGTTTTTTTTTCTCATAAAACAACAAGTTCGTTACGTATGGATCTCAAACTTTCAACACACCATTTGTAAGTACTAAACCACCGTTTGGTATCGATAATGAAGGGGAGTGATGGACTTGCAAATCCTGAAATCAATCGTTAATTTCTACAATCCGACACTAATGAAAAGGTTTATACACACGCGTGGACTTGATTCTGCATTGCCCACTTACCTATACACGCCGATCCATTCGAAGTGAGTTCCCATCCCTCTTGACAAGAGCAGTTGTAGGTCCCGTTGTAGTTGTTGCAGCCACCGTTGACAGAGTCGCAGGGATAATCGTCACCCGTGAAGCCACATTCATTCACATCTATAAAGACACCAATCAACATTCTGTGCTTTAAGGTAGAGAATCTTATTTTCACCCCTCCCATAACACAGCAAAACATTATTCATGTCCTTATACTATTTATAAAGGACTTGTCTGTGAAATCTGAAGATCAGAAATTACCTAGATTTTAAAAAGAACAAAGAAAAGCAAGTGTAGTGTAAGTTCTAGGCACACAGTTTCAAATCTCACTTCAGGCCTATTACAATACTTATGTAATACCAGACGGTTGATCCTCTTCTGTGCTGGCATGTGTCAAGCACAAAAGGAATGCAAGGTCATCTACGTGGACAGCTATTGTACTTGGCTCTCTGTGCCATTGTCCACTGAGGTAAAAAAAGAGACCTGCATCAATGTCTAAAAGTAGACTAGTACTACTAGTAAAATTTTGTCACTAGGGACAAAACAAATCAAATCGAAGTCTAACGTTTACTATAATTCCGCTAAAACTGTGTTTGTAGCTCCTGCACTCTGCTAACGGTTTACGAATTGCATTTCTGGATGCCGATTTCTCTGAAAGTGAAATTCCACTCTTACGGGAGTAAAACATATTTCTTAGTGTTACACTAATTCATGTGATTTATTTTGATTAATTATCTTTGTTCCATTGCATGTTTATATAAGTCTTATTTCACTTGATTTGCGTGATTCATTGTCAAACAGAAGCTTTTAATGCGGTTTTTATACTTACCGAGACAGAATTGATTGTTTCCGTCCAACTCCCATCCATCGTTACAGGTGCAGAAGAAAAATCCTCCCAAATTAATACATCCTCCATTCACTGAGTCGCATGGATAATTGGGAGATGGGTATTCACATTCATCGATATCTGTCAAAGGAATATCAGAAATTCGGAGGTTGAAAATCTGGATAAACTTTTATTTATTTTATTAATTTATTCATTCACCAACTAATGGGTAGGATTACCCTTACAGTTAGGGGTTGATTTTCAAAGGGGTCCATACCATGCATTAAAAATAACATATATTCAAACATTATGATAGTACAATGACACAATTTATTATAGAAAAAATACATCCAAAAACAATAGATAGCAATTAAATACATACATGTGACAAATAATATAACCCCGCAGATTATTATACAATATGTATCATATCTAAATGCAAACTACATACGACATGCGACACAACAGGACTATTTGAAGTAAATCTAATAAAAAGGGTGACTTATAGGTAAACCTAAACCTAAAAAGAGGGACAAGAACTTAAGATAAAAACATACATTGCACACCAGGAGTGTAAATCGTCGGGACTTGGGGGGGGGGCGGGAGTTATCATCCAGTAGAAATATTGGGAGGGGGCAAACACATCGATTTGTCCCATAATAGGCCTAATTCTGACAACTTCAGAAATTCATAATGCAAGTGTATGTTTTAAAAGCAGTGCAAGGCACTTCAAAACTGTTAAATTTAACATCAGCATACTGATAAACATATTGAATTTTCTAAATTTTCTCGCAAAAGTGTATATTTCAGTTATTAGCGCGTATCGCGCTGAATTTCTTTTTCTTTTTTTTTACTTTCGCTCCCCCCCCCCCTCATCCGGAAAATGGATCGACGCCCCTGTCACACACTATACAGGGAAACTAAGCAAGCAATAGGTGCAGGTGCTCATGAAAACCCATTACCATGCAGATGCATTTCCTTCAGATTTTCAACTCAGGAACGAAGTAGGGGGGGGGGGGAGGTAGGGCGGCCGCCCCTTTTTTTTCAAGAAAAATAAATAAAAATTACGGGGAATTTGCCCGCGAAAATGTTCTGCCGGTCGCGAATTTGGCCGTGAAAAAAATTTTTGGCCGCGAAAAAAATTCCGCCACCCCACCCCCCCCCCCCCCTAGATCACCATACAGGCCCTTGGTACGTGCAGTTTCGTTCACATGCTTCCCCACAGACTCTGCTCTTTTAGATGAGGTATAACTCATATACCCTTAACGCCATATTAACCCTTTGGGTGCTATAATGTAAAATATAGCCGAAAATCTCGGGGTCCCCCCCCTCGAGATTTTTTCATTAATTAACACTTTGAGTGCTATCGGCGAACCTGTTCGCCCAGGGTTGACTTCACTCAGGTACTATCGGCGAACCTGTTCGCCGAGAAGACAATCGGATCCATATCTTTTAATTCGAATGACAAATGTCACTGAAGTTCCTACCAATGACATTTATCGTAAAATGAATACACAATGAACCAAATAAATGAGTTAAAATGTCTTGTCTTGATAGCATTTGCGATTTTACAGAAAATCATACAATTTGGAAAGGTTATACACATTAGTCCGAAACAATCCAGTCCCTGGTTAACACACCTGGATTTTTAGCCCAGCACCCAAAGTGTTAATAAAAAAAAAAACTAAAGACATTCAGAGTCTATTGTTGCAGGGTTATGACTTTGGGGTATAAAGCTTTCAAATAAACAAAAAATTCCCAAAACTAAACTTGGGCTTTAACATAATATCAGATGGGATTAAATTACACCAAAATGTGTAGCACAAGAGGGAGTACAAATACCAAGGAGACTTACATGTAATACCTATTTTTTAATTCTTCGTGTGATATTATTGTAACACCAACGGTGTTAATTTCAACACATAATTTTGCAATACATTTGTTAATTTGTTTGCCCCACGTAATATTATTCACAAATTCAATCAATGAAAAAAAAAGTTCATGCACTATACGGTACCAATGTAGCATACGAATTCTTTTGTGCCATAAATAGAAGCAATCTTTGATATAGTGTTTACTTCACTAAAAACTCTATATATTATTTCCTCTTCATGACTTTTAAATCGTTAGGGAAGAGTAGAAACTATATTACAGTCAAATACCTTCACATGCACATCCGTTGGAAGTTAATTGCCATCCCTCTTGGCACGAGCAGTTGTAGGTCCCGCGGTAGTTGTTGCAACCACCGTTGATCGAGTCGCAGGGATAATCATCGCCCGTGAAGGCGCATTCATTCACATCTGTGATGCCAATAATTTCATTAATTAACTTTGAAAGCAAACTAAATGGGAAACATATTTATAGATATTAATAAATGAAATTTTACTGCAACATGAAGTAAATAGTATAAATGAAATAAATACATAAATATATAGATAAATAAATAGATAAACAAATAAATTAACAAATTAGTAAATGAATACATAAAAGTGTCTTCTAAACTTAAATATGTACACGTATCGAAAAAATAACTGGCTTCAGAGGGACAAACATTATAACGAGATGGAGTAGCCTTCTATCAAGCATCTAATTAGCAAAGCACTGGAGCAAAATGTTTACCCAAATAAACATTGGTTACACTATTACATCTCATTTCATTTCATTTTATTTCCATTTCCAAGTACAAAAATACAACAAAATACAAGGAAAAGCTGTAAAACAATACAATAAGTAAATATAGTGTCTGCAAATAATAATAATCATATATTACAATGACAACACGTAGTTCCTTTATAATAATCAACATAATTCAAATTTGACGGGAACAAACCACTGAAAACAAAACAAAGCCTAACCTTTGTGTGTAATTGAAAAATTATTAATATTTTGAAAAGGATATCGAATGGATTATTAGAACATCATGAGGAAGAGATATTAAAATCAAGTGATTTTTTTTTCTTCTCAAAAATATACTTGATTAATGTAAATCTCTAACGGTTATTTATATGATTGTACTCACCACGGCATAACCGCATATTTCTGGACAAAAACTGCCATCCATCGTTACACGTACAGAAGTATGATCCTCCTGTGTTGATGCATCCTCCATTTACTGCGTCACAAGGAAACCCTGGGTCTTCGCATTCATTAATATCTGTCATTAAATTCAAAGAATTCGACAAAAATCAATCACTTGATCTTAAAGGCATTGTATAACAATGTTTCCAGTTTAAAAATCTGAGCTACATGATTCCCCATGCTACCATTGTCTCTGATATGGTCTAAAAATGAAGCCCTGAAAAAAAAGGCAGTTTAAAACGATCATTAAGTGCTTTGAAAAAGTGAAAATCATTAAGAGACCAGTCCAGTTTTCCTCCTGAGACTGCTCTGTTGCAGAATTTCCTATCGGCTGAGAATAAATTTTGTGCCAATTTGTATCTGCACATATTTCACTAGTGACAGCATAACTGTCTAAACCTTTGTGTTCTAGGGTGTTTATTTGTCCATTCAAACACTGTCAGATATGTCACGTAGCAAAGTTCAACAATTTTTTAAACGGGTCTTTCATAGTGTTACATAGTGTCTTTAAAGGGCATTGACATGATTGGGAATGCGTCTAGAAGCAAACTGGTTGAAAGATATACCAGCTGGAGTGTATCTCCTTGCTGGAAGGATTTGTCTTGGATTTATTTTCTTAAAGAGAATCAAGCGTAAACATACCAGTTCTGAATTACTCTCATGCCCTGAGAGAAATTAATCCCATAGAAAGCTGCGCAAGAAATCTGCCTGTCACAAGGCATACTCATGGTAGTTATTTTAAAATTAGTCAACATTTGGCCACAGCATTTTCAGAGCAGGATCCTTCCATAGTTTACTTGATTTTGGAATAGTTTTACCCAAACTTGAGGACTATCTCATGTTATTCACCTTTAAAATAATTCCTTATTTTAATTTACTTCTACCCAAATGCATTAGGTCATCCTGCCTAAAATGTTGAGTATGTTCAGTGCATTTGACGCTGGGGTTTGTGTATGAAGCCGACGATTGAAAATTTGTACAGGTGGACTTTTTCAGGATCTTGTGTGTTTTCTTGTAATTTTATGATTTTACATTTTTTTTTGTTTTGTATAATGTTCATACTAAATTCTGACCAATTTTGTGGATAAGCCCATACGGTTACATGTTACAATGAAAATGTATTATACTTGTACATTCTTTTAGCAGTTCATTTTTTTATATTAGACAAAAATATTTCAAGTAACTATAAACAGTTTAATAAGTGAACTCAGTGGAACATTTTCTCTTTCTTTAGCATGTCCCATCAGTAATATGTTATCTAGCAGGTATCTAAAATCAAATTTACCCCCTTTAGTACTCGATGATAATAGGCAGAAGCGCAATCATCTGATCAATTCATACAAAATTCCACCACTTACCTACACACGCCGATCCATTCGAAGTGAGTTCCCATCCTTCTTGACACGAGCAGTTGTAGGTTCCGTTGTAGTTGTTGCAGCCACCGTTGACAGCGTCGCAGGGATAATTATCACCCGTGAAACCACATTCATTCACATCTATAAAACCAGCGACAACAGGAACAATATTTTTTTGGAAATGTTAAACATTGTTTAGCATTCTAGAGGTTCATTTCTTATAGTCAAACTTCGATGTTCGCTTATTATGGGTGCTTAGATGAATAAAAAGCCTAAAATCAAAATTCAAGAAAGTTGTACACCCACTAGCAAAAATCAGAGTTTGTCTATGGGGATGGGTATGGCGAAACTGGTCAGTGAATATATTTTCACTTTTTAAAACATTATGACCGTTTGAAGTAGAAGTTTTTCCATAGATTGAATTCTTTCTTAGACTTTTATCAGGGGCATTTATAGCGTACATGATTTAGTAGCTGAGGTTATAAAAAACAGAAACATTGTTTATCGATGCATTTAAATAAGTATACGACAGCATATACTCTTTTAATATTCACTCATAAACATAACTTTAGGGCTGCAAAGATTTTCCAATTTTCTGACTGCGAATTAATTTGTTTTCATGTCGATATTCTACCGATTACTATTTTGTACTTACCTAGGTCAGTACTGCCTATTTCCATCTAACTCCCACCCATTGTCGCACGTACAGAAGTAGGACCCTCCTGTGTTGATACAATCACCGTTGACGTCATCACACGGGTAAGTCGGTGGCGAATTATCGCATTCATTGATATCTGAAATATAAATGTGGCATCATAAATATGATGAGCATCGTGCACAATTTGGGATGATATTGATATAAATGGGGAGAAGTTCGATACTGAATTTTTATGCAGACAAATCCCGGTAAATTAAAACTGCTGTCTGATCACCATACGGCGTCATTCTGAGGTGGATCTCGTGCTTGTCCAAAAAAACAAAACAAATAAAATCAGCATATTAAACCCGCCAAGAAAGGTTTTTTTTTTGTTATATCGCCCCCAAAACCAACAACAATTATTTAAAAAAAATGTGTGTTTTTTTTTTAAGATCAAGAGTCTTGCTGACGATATTACTGTGCAGATTGTTCAGAGTTATTTTAACATTTATCGTAAGAATGCCTCATTTTGGATAAATAAATGTTCGCCGGGGGAACTTTTTCCGCATTTCAATTATCAGCCTTTGTGGATTTTTACAGATATGCTAAATCTTAAATGACCAGAATGTTATATTGTAAGTCACGACTATTGTTTCTATCATAATTAGTTATTTAGTTATTTTAAATCAAAGATTGCGAACCAGATTTCCTTTTGTTTGCTAAGATCACTGAATTTCATATTTTTTTCTGGTACAAGATCGTTTACGCTTTGCATGAGTAGGGCGTTTTCGGTGTTGCCTGTGATTCTTGGCAATCATCTTCACATAATCATACACGGTTCATTGTTGGCGCCAATACAACGGTGAGCCTACAGTACAGATCAAAATTAACCTACCCTACCCAACGCACGTACCATGCGTTTCACACGCAAAGGTTAGATACTGGGGTACGCGTAGCTGACATCTAACCTTCTCGTGCTACGTGCGTAGTTCACGAGACTAGCCTGCGGTTATGCGAAAGATATGCGTGAATAGGTAGCGTTGCCAATGCGTTTGTTTACGTGCCTTACGCGTTGTCTGCACGAATTAAGATAATAATAATAATAATAATTAATAATAATAATATTTTTATTTACCCAGGGTAGCCACTTCAATCAAATAGTCTGTTCTCCCAGCGGGCCCTGCATAACATTAATTTTATTATTACCCTTTTTAATTTTAGAATGCCGAACGCTTGGCTAGAAAGCAGAAGGTACCATTTTTAAAACTCTTTGGAATGACTTGGCCGGCCTCGAACCCGCGACCTTCAGGATGTGAGGCGGACGCTCTACCACTAGACCATCATACCGGTATTTTAAGTGAAGCCTGCGCACAGGTTTTGCGCAAGCTGTAAGTTGTTGGAGGTTACATTTGCTGAAGTTATGCAAAGGCTATGCGCAAGTATCGCGAATTAGGATGGTTTAATTCACATCTGCAGGGCCCACGTACCTTTACAAATAGATCCATTGGTGACGAACTCGTATCCTTGCTCGCACGAGCAGTTGTAGCCCCCGGGGAAGTTGTTGCAGCCACCGTTGACCGGGTCGCAGGGAAAGTCTTCCTCCGTGAACCCACATTCGTTGATATCTGCGTGTATATGATCACGGACAAGTTTGTTGAAATGAAATCATTTTATTCTCAAAATATGTTATCATCACTCCTAACATATGAAAACAGCATCAGAAATTGTTTGAAATACTGTTATAACAGAGTAGATATGCTATGTACGTTCCCCGACCCATTATAATTTGAGAAATTTATTTAAAATGAAAGCGTTTCCAAGTTTGGAATTCCAAGGACTTTAACAGATATCCAAAAATATCTAACTAAAAATTACGAGAGGAACAACCAGCACTTTGTTACCATTTATCATTAATATTTTACAGACACAAATATTATCAGAGTGCAAATAGTACGTATATATCACACCGGTGGAACCAGGAAAAATCTAAATAGGTTTTTTTATCCAGCCTGTCGCGTTTGGTCCTACCCCCCTACCCCCCCCCCCCGCTAATATAGAATAAAGACCGAAAAAGGGGTGAAGAGTATGCAATCAAATCCTCTACAAATTCGATGTGCGTGGGCACGATGTTCATAATATATTGTTTATTTGTTTACCTATATTATTCATATTTTTGTACACATGCATGACCTGTTGAATCTCTAACTCGGACTCGTATTTACATTCCACAACGCTATGCACGTCACCGAATTCTAAAGAGAACAATAATAAACCCACCTCGTGTCGCTGAACAATAAGCATCAACAATGGCGACTCTCCAAGCGTAGGTTTACGCACAGGGCAATATGATAATCTTATTATTGACTTGTTCTGGTTTTGTGTGACCATTCAACAATGTGATCGAGTCCTTGAACTAACCGCGCTCTTTGGAATGGATATTATGTTGATGTGAAGTGAGGCATGACATATCGTATTCACAGTATATCATACTAACAAATTATTTCAAGGCCGTAACCTGTAATTCCACTCGCCTGCGGTTTAAATCCGTTGTAATGAAAGGTCGACAATAGGTTATGCTCTGAGATCTTTGATTCAAGGTAAAAGGGGGCACCTTTCTCCTCCGTACAAAGTAATTCGTTTCACTTGTCTGACAAAATATTGCAATCTGTTTTCTGTTTCGGTCTGTAAAATGTGTATTAGCATCAATAAAACAAGAATATTTTGCCCGTACTTAAAGACTGACTCTTGTAATTTATAAGTGTAGGAAAAACAGTCATTGCGACAGGGACTTAGAGCAAAGAATCAAATAGTGATTTTATACTAAATTTATTCTCAGATTAGACGCATTGTTTTAGGTATACGTACTAGTACTGACAATTGTTTATTAGGACCGTGTATTTCCACTTTTGATACAAAACTAATATAGGCTTTGATATCTTAGTAATTTGCCGTCTTCTCTTACAACGAATACATTTGTGACCTTAAATGTAAAAAATACAATTAAAAACAAAGCCCAAAATAACATGAATTAATATACTAAAATAAAACGAATCGGATGAAATGAAGGGTGGTGAGAATAGAACTGAATAAAATATTTCATTTACATAACAGTAAAACCACGAAGATAATTCACATGAAGGATTTATACGTAAACTGCTTTTCCAGTTCAGGGGAAATTACGAATCTATCTTAAAACAAATAAAAAAAAATCAATCCAATCAAATGATATCGAAAGCAGCATATCATGAACCCTCCCCTGAAAAGAATGATGAATACGGTTGAATTATCAAAAAACAAAAACCAAAACTGGGCTAAATTGGACTTTAACTAAAATTGAACTAAGCTATACCACACGACACTAAATTAAGTAAATTAAAGTAAATTACAGTAAACTACACTAAACTAACTTATGTTGAATTAAAGCCATTAGCTAACATTTACCACAGTTTAAAAAATGTGAGCTACATAATCCTCCATGCTCCAAGTGTCTTTGATAAGGTCTGAAAATGAAGCCCTGACAAAATTGTATTTCAAAATTATGATTTAGTGCTTTAAAAAAGTAAAATTCTACAAGTTGACCGGATTCACCTGCCCATTTCTTCCCACAAACTTACTGTGTGCAGATATAGTCTATTTATTCATCCACCGGAGTAGAAATTGTTTATTCATGCATACCTTGCCATTGGCAGCATAACTTTCCAAACTTTAGTATTCTGGGGTGTTTATTTGTCCATTTGAACACTACTATATAGCTTAGATAGGGCCTATCAATATTTGACAGTTTTTTTTAATTTAAGCTCCACAATGTTAGCCTACGTACTTTAAAGGTATTGGCTAATATTTACTACAGTTAAAACACACCCTAGAATACAAAAGTTTGGATAGTTACACTGCCAATGGCAAGTTATGCATGAATAAACAATTAAAACTCGGGGCGAGTTTTTAATAGCATAGGTGTACACACAGTAAGTCTATGGGGGGAAATGGGCAAGTGAATCTGGTCAACTTACGATTTTCACTTTTTTAAAGCACTAAATAATAATTTTGAAATACAAATTTTTCAGGGCGTCATTTTTAGACCTCATCAAAGACACTGGTAGCATGGGGAATCATGTGGCTCAGATTTTTTAACTGTGGTAAATGTTAGCCAATACCGTTAAGGACAGGACTCCGAAGGACCAACAAAATAATGTGATCCATGCCGTGATCTATGTAAGGACGGCGAATGTGAAGATCTCTTCGTAGGAGAAATAAAACAAACGTTAGCAAAACGCACGTACCAACATAGACGATTTCGATGTGGAGACTCTACAGTATACTCCCACTTGAACAGTACCAAACAAACCTTTGACAACAGGGACATCGCCTTCTTAGATCATGGGGCGCGGTGGTTTGAGAGGGGGGGGGGGGTTACAGGGGCGTAGCTATATACGTATATACGGGGGGCCTGGGGGACGTGCCCCCACAAATTTCGTGTGCGCCGCCACAGGTGCCACCAATTATGACGTGAAATTAAAAAAAAAAAAAGGAAATATGTGGAGCTTGATTTTGGATTTTTATTTCCTATCGCCCCCCCCCCGTGAAGCGAGTTTTCGGCGATTGACGTGAACGCGGGAAAAATGTAGACTTGGATTTGGATGAAAATACTTACTTACGCCACCCCCCCCGCCCTCGCTGAGGCGAGTTTCCGGACTGGCGTGACGGAGAAAAATTTTGGACTCGGGATTCTGGGCCCCCCACAAAATTTAAGTGGCCCTGCTGAAAAAATCCTAGCTATGCAGGGGGGGGGGGGGTTAAGGAGTCATCTGTAAAAAAAGGGAAGAAACTTCGCTGAACAGAGGAGGGGCCCTACCGACACGCGTTAAATGAGCCTACATCTGGCAGTTTGGAAGATTCCCCGCACGTTTCCTAAGTTCCTCGACCGCATCAAGGTCACACCAAAATTGTGCCGCAAAGATCATTCGGCTGATTAAAGCTCGCAAGTAGACCTGAAAACGTCACATCAATCAAAGTTAAGCTCAGTTGAGACAGCTTTTAAGCGCTTAAAGTTCATTATTTACTACCTGGAGTGAGAACATATAGACATAAAAAGCAAATATCAAATATACATACCGGTGCAACGAAGGTCATCTGTAATTATATGATTCTCAAAACACGTACATTTATAAGATCAGGTTTTGTTGGTCGGGCGTTCCATTATTTGTCACAGGGATGAATTACGTCAGTGTCATTGCATTCATCAATATCTGGAAAGCATAACGAAAATTGTGTTTAAAATTAAATCAAATTCTGTTATCATATTCGGTAGGGTCAATCAACAATGATAATCATTCATTTTTTTCATATGGTCCACGATCTAACAATTATTTAAACCAAGTAATTATTTGACGTGATCGGTGGACGTGGTGCGGAACTAAACACAACAAAAAAAGTAACTACCCCCTTTTTCAAAATACAATAACTTTTTAAAGAAATAGTTTTGAGCAAAATAATTTGGCGGGGGTGTTTCTGCACTAATTGGCTAACTTCTGTGGTAAAATGTGATTGATCCGCCGATGCATGCATGAGTTAGCACATATTAAAGGAAAAAAGTCACTTTTCAAAAGTCACAAGGGTCATTTTGGGGGATTTGTGATACAGGATTTTGACAAATTATGTTTTTGGTGAATGATTCAGCGCTTATTATATTATTCATCTATCGTTTGACCCCCTTACAACTCTTTTGACACTTTTCACATTTTTGCGCTTCAGTGAGCTCAATTTAAAAATTGCCATCCTTCCTCAATTTTCAAACTGTAAAATCCAATAAGTTTATTGAAAAAAAATGAAATCCTTTATTTTTCAGCAAAACGTATCTTAACATGTTGCATGAACATAAGAGGTTGTAACCATGTCGTGGTTGAGTGAGCACACTCTTTAAATAAAGCAAAAAATGCCATTGTTTACCTTTATTATGGCATAAGTGATGACTCCTGTGACTTTTGAAAAGTGGCCTTTTTGCCTTTAATGTATGCTCACCCATGCGTGGCTTGACGGATCAATCACATTTTCACACAGAAGTTAGTCAATGAGTGTAGAAACACTCTTGCCACATTATTTTGCACAAACTTGTTTTGTTAAAAAGTTATAGTATGTTGAAAAGGGGGTAGTTACTTTGTTGTTGTTGTGTTTATTTCCCTCCCGATAGAATACTTGAATAGTTAAAGGACAGAGACATGACTGGGAGAAATGAAAATTGCCTCTCGAACCAAACTGGCCATGCTGGTTGATACCATGGAGGTGGATATACCATGGATACACCAGCTGGGGTGTATTTCCTGGCTAGAAGGATTTACATTGAATTTGTTTACTTAAGCCGAATCAAGCATGAAAATACCAACATTTTTTTCTCTCGAGGCCCGATATAAATAGTTCCCATAGAAGGTTGCACAGCAGATTTGTCTGTCACAAAGCATACTGATGGAAGTTATTTTAGAATGAGTCAACTTTTGACTATAACATTTTAACAGTAGAATTCTTGCACAGTTTACTTGATTCTAGAATAGTTTCACCGAAAGGTGAGGACTACTCTTAATCATGCCATTTACCTTTACAAGACGGAACAGACTGCCTGGATCTTTCTTGTCATTTACTCTCTAAATTTATTTGAAAGTGAACGAATTGTGGTTATGGACCAATCCAGAATCGAATCGGAATTTTTTATATTAAAAAGACTGATTTTTTAATCTATAAGATTAAAAATTTCAGTCCAATTTTGAATTGCAGCTTGATCGCAATATACAATTTAAGGAATCTAGAGTCCAAACAATCCATATCTACGGGAAAACAGAATGAAAATAGGACATGATAAAATAAAACAGAATCTAATTAACCAGCCAACCAAAAACCAAACCTATAAAACACATAAAACAGAACAGAAACGGTAAATAATATAAAATAATATATTAATTCTTATCATGCCACAATAATTACAGCTCTATGGACATTTTATGTATTTTGTCGTGCATTTTTGCGCCTTTGGCACTGTAAGACATATTATACCTATGCATTCGAATTTGGGGTTTCCCCATTCGCCGGAGTCATGGTACCCATAATCGTAAGCTTTACACCGTACCACCGGGCGGTCGTCAGGGAGATAGCCAGGAGAACAGGCGTACAAAGCAAGGCCGCGGATTGCAGTACTCGTCACATCGTGAACATAGGCATTTTTCACTTTGGGAATATAGTCTTCGTCACAGTAGTTCTCTATTGCTGTAGTGAGAAGAAAAAAGTGAAAGGGAATATGACCGTGAACATTTACTGTTGGATAGTTTCCTCTATACACAAAGCAGAAGTATCAAAACGAAATGAGTCTGACGAAAGATGTGCGTAAAAAGCAAGTACTCTATGACGATAAAAACAGTTTGGTTAACAACTTTTTTGGGGAGGAACGGGCATTTATCCCTTCGATAATCATATTTTTTTAGACATATTATTCACATAATATCATTCAGAGCAAAATAGTTTTTCATCTTTTAGATATACCCGGATTTCCGATTACTATCACTCGAAATGGTGTGACGTCAAATGAGAATCGACCCAATTTAAGTCAAAGTAACTCGGAAATCCAAGTCACCTTAAATCGGGGTAGAGCAGATTTCTAGCTGACGCCATTCCAAGTCAAATTTAACTCCGCAGAAATACAGAGTAGCCCGGAAAGAGCGCAACACTTCGGATTGCTAATTTTCTTCACCAACATCGGCAAAATTCATTGGTTTTTGTTTCGTTGGTTAGAACATTCTTTTTCCAACAAATATGATACCATGATCATTAATTCTTTAACTAGGCTATTGGATCCTAGAGCATTTTTTTTAGGCAATGTCATTTCCCAAATTTCCTACTTTTTCCACTCCACCGATCCTCGGAATACCGAAATATTCTCTCCTGACAGCGTGCCATAGTATAAACTACGCAGACAAACCGCAGGAATGCCCTCGCTTTGATGAAAATAAAGACAACGTGGGGAATGGCAGTTTGTTTGCCTAGCTGATTTTATGGCACGCTGCGTCGCGAGAATATCTCAATGTTTCAAGGAGCTGTGAAGTTGAAAATGTAAGCAAATTTGGGAAATGACATTGTCTCAGAAAAATGGTGTTAGAATCCAAACGCCTTACTAAAACTCGATAATCATGGTATCATTTTGTTGGAAAAAGAATGTTCTAACTAACGAAAAAAATGACATGTTGTCGATGATGGTGAAGAAATTAGCGATCGCACGTGTTGAATTCTTTCTGGGTTACCCTGTATAGCAATTACCTTCGCACTCTGGTTTTGGGTCGCTCCACTGGCCGCTCGTATCGCAGAAGAGGACCCGGCTTCCAACAAGTCTGTAGCCGTCGAAGCAGAAGAATTCCATTCGGGCTCCGATTAGGTAGGTTGGTCTGTCGTGAGGTGACCTATGACCGTTAGCAGGGTCCCCCGGATCTCCACAAGCAGGGAATCCTGAAAGAGTGACAAAGAAAGAAACAAAAATATGGAAACTGTCGTAAAATACTTGAACATAATGAGTGCACACTGACATGAAGCAGTGCCGTGGGATTGGTAAGGCACATGCATCATTAGCTAGAGGTCCCGAGTTCGAATCCAGCGCCCGGACTTTCGATGGTTGACCGTCAGAAGGGCCCTAGCATATGTTCCCGGCAGAAGGGCCTTAATAGGCAGAAGGGCCTTAGGCAGAAGGGCCTTAACCGGGAGGTCGAGGTTCAGCCCGAACCGCTCAGACCAAAAGACGGTTAAAAGATGGATTGCTGTACCCTCCTGTTTGGCGTTCAACGATTTTAGGATAGAAGCAACGTCGCATCACTGCGCTGCTGCAGTGGCTGCCGGGCCCACAGATCAACTTGGGCAAAATGAATTTTCGGAATTTTCGGAAGATTATATCATTTGTCACTGCTGTCAGTTCGAATAAAATATGGACTTATTATAGATAAATTTTCTGTAATTTGAGAATAATTGCCATATTTATATCTTGCGTGAACGAAGGTGTTAAAATATACAGCACTACTTTGATTCATGTAAAAGAGACGCAATGTTTTCAGGTAAAGAGACAATATCATAGTGTTTAAGCGCCCTTCGCCGGGAACGATAATGGTAGGGCTCTCTGGCCGGAGACACTGAGATTGTGCCCGTCAGTAAACATATCATCCTGCTTTGGCTGCTCTCCATACCAGGACGTGGAATTGAATTGCTTTGACTAGTTCCGTGAGGCTCCAAGATAAAATCGCAATGAAGGGGTAATAAATAGTGTAAAAGCCTTTAAGATAATGTACTTTATATCTCGACGCCATGAAG